>PVKU01009842.1:0-57901 GCA_004027475.1 Anoura caudifer | reverse complement strand
TGAAAAGTTGTGAAGTGCCCTGTGGGGAACAGGAGAGTAAAGTAAGCAGCTGCTGATAACTACCCACTCAGGCTTCTGTGACAGATGTACAACAGAGCTGCAGAAACTGGCCTTGAATCTGATCAGGAGGAGGGAGGACATTGTTGCCGTCTTTACCCACCTTTTCCGCTCAGCTTCAGGTGCCATATCCAGGTTCACTGGAGTGCTGAAAAGGCAGGATGCATGAGGCTTCGAGCACAAAGATGGAGACATTTGTGTTTTACCTCTGCTGCTCTGCCCACTCATTTCTGCAAAATAACCCTGGACCTAGGACAGGCGTAAAAAAGGTCTCACCAACCACATAGAAAATCCCTATATTTGATAATGCATGCCTTAACCTTTTACTGTTAAAGCCAAATCAAACTTTAACACCTATTGACAATTGACCTTTGGAGGGGCCTCGTAGACAGAGAAAAGGACAGCGTTGCCTTGGAAAGCCCATAAGGAGGGAAGAGAGTAGAATCTTAGTCCAGTAGGGTTAACGGGGATCTCGCCAGCTAGTATTTAGTTGGCACACAGAACACAGACCCATTGCCATTCTTGTTGACTAAAAACTCCTCCAAAAAAAGGGAGAAGATTCAGCCCTCACCCCAAGAATGAGGTCTGCCACCATGTTTGGCTCAGTTCATTTCTCTCTCACAGGTGTGAGGAAGGGTAACAGAGATTAGAGGACTTCTTACCACCTCTGTCCCTAGTTCTTCAGGGGGATTTTTTTCCATGAGCCAATTCCCTAATTCTGATCCTATTTCTTTCCTTACACATGAATGTTCCAGTTCCTTGCATTACTATTCTTCCCCTTTATTCTGGATACTATAGGGAGGAAGGTATATGTCCTTAACTCTTGAAGCTAGTGAATGTAGCTACAATGAATGTTTTTCTTTTGATTTGCTAGTATTCAGCATTCTTTGCTCTAGCACATATGCAAAATGAAATTTGTTTCTGCCACTAATCTTCATATCTGTGTGGTTCAGTCATTAACCATTACCTGGACAAATTATTTACTGCTGATGAGCCTGTGCCATGCCCCTGCTCATGGTCACGCTAAGGATAACAAAAAGTGGGAGACATCAAGTATATATGCCTTTATCCAACTAAAAGGTTAGGTCTTCCACTTAAATCTTTTGTTCAAAAGTCAGGGAAACTTTTATAGTAAAAAAAAAAAAAAAACCACAGGTTTTGGTAAAAATTTAAAAAACACACACACACAACTCTGCAAAACAGATCCTGGAACTTAACAGGAAGTATCGTGAATTATTATTGTTCAATAACTGAGTGATAAATTAAATAGTAATGTTAATCTCATGGTTGGGAGAAACCCAATTTATTTATTATACATCTAGAGACCTTATAATGTTCTTAACACCTGTACCAAATGCATTTCAATCTGCATGTAAATAGGTTTGTCAGAGAAATGAGGTAGGAGAGCTCTTTTTATTCCTTCTTCTCTTATCTTCTGTGAGAAACCAGATCTCTAGTATTTAAAGCCATTGAGTTCTCTCTTCCTTCTTAAAAAAAGAATTCTCTGAAAAGATGCTCATCATAGTCCCATATGAGAATTAATGTATGTCATTATCTTGTTTCAAATATAGGGTATATTTACATTTTAAGGTATCTATAAGTTTATCCATGCTTCTTTTAAAAACACATAAGCATTAGAAAGCAGGTGAGGAAGAGTTGAGAGAGGAACCTTCCTGGCCCAAGAAAATCCTACTGTCCATGTGACAACTTTCAACAAACACAAGCGGACAGCTGTATCACTAGTACCTGCAATGACACTTGGATCTGATGGACACTGTGAAGTCAAGTACAGCTGGGTTAGTCACCCCTTGATTTTTGTCAATATTCCAGACAGGGCAGTGTGCAAACCCGGTGCTTGACACAGAGGTTGGAGGTGTTGATTAGGCCTTTTGAGGGCTACGCAGGAAAATAGAAGCTGAGATAGATTTCATGCCTGTGTGTTCTTGGTAGAATTACTGTTCCATGATCTAAGTTTGGCATTTGGTGACCTTGTCATCAAGGAGCTGGAAGTTAGGAATTAAAGTTGTGTTTCTGGTGACACACAATCTGGATTCTATTTCTTTCCTTGAGCCTGAAAATGACCCTGGCCAGTCCTATGATTATCGACTAGAATTAGCAGTGGATGATGTTCTAGTAAAAACATAGCTCGGGCGGCAGGAGAATAACATTTATAAGTATCCTGGAGGAAGTTGCTGGAGTTTTAGAGGCGAAGTTTAATGTCACTGTTTCTTTCCCTTTTGGAACCTGAAGTCACAAAATAAACAATATTGTGTTTTTATTAAAACACTAAATACATGGTGATTTTCCACTGACATTTACCTAATCATGGAAAAGAGTGTACCAAAGGGGCTCAGAGGCCCCTGCAGATTTGTACTTTGTAAGCTGTAGCATCAGCAAACATTTGCAGCAAAAGCAGGGAGGTGAGCTAAATAGGGAGCTTTCAGATTGTGTGTATTTTGAGGCTAACTAAATATGAAGTTGGTTTTTGCTTTCCATGTATTTCTTCAAGTCCAGCTCTACCTTTGCAAATAAAGAGAAAGAAGCAATTTCTATGTTATTTTATCCATCAGTTCCAGCATGTGAAATTTTAGAATTTCTTGTTAGAGGGCATATCCTAGACCTGGTATATCTGGTGTCCACCTTGCCTGAAGACCGGGGAAGGCCTGGAAGTAGTGCCCACCAGATAACTTAGGGTGCCAGGCCTGGATTTGATCAGGTAGTATGGTTACAAAGCCAGAGGCTGGGTGCTAACAGAGCAAGAGTTCTAAAGTTCAAATCACTGAAGCCAAAGCTTTAACCAAGACAAATACATAAAGAGCTGAGAACTGGAGATGGGAACAAAAGATATAAGATTGCCTCCATGGCTAGGTGGCTCAGTTGGTTGGAGCATCATCCTCTACACCAAAAGGCTGTGGGTTTGATTCCCGGTCAGGGCACATATCTAGGTTGTGGGTTCAAACCCTGGTCAGGGTGCATATGGGAAGCAAATGATGGATCTCTCTCTCTCTCTCTCTCTCTCTCTCTCTCTCTCTCTTTCTATCTCAAATCAATTAAAAAAAAAACCCTTGGGTGAGGATTAAGAAGAAACATGGGATTTTCTCAGGCAGATATGATATAATACTGTGGTTCCCAGTGTGGAGATCAGGAAGGTGTGGGCTTAAATATTGACTCCAACACTTAACACTTGTGTGGCCTTGAGCACATTACTGGATCTTGCTAAGCTTCTATTTCCTCATCTATAAATGGAAGAAAGTATTATTGCCTACCTCATAGGACTGTTGTCATTATTGAGAAAATGTTTGTAAAGCACTCTACACAGTGCCTGGAAAGCACTTAAGTAGTCAATATATATCATCTATGTTGACGATCATCAAACACAGAATAGAGCAAGACACAACAAACATGAGCTTGAAGTGGTAGATGCTCAAGTATTGTCCTCCAAATGTTTAGTATGTTCGTAATTTTTTTAACTGGCTTGCCGATTACATGGTGATTAGTTCACCTGAAAGCAATAGCAGCACACCGGCTCAACTGGCTGCTTGCATGGCAGGAGCAGGGAGAAGTAACTGAGGGTCCTATATATGAAGAGTGTCTTCCTCCTACTCTTCCTGAACTTTCTAATATTTGCATCACTTTTAGAAAGGTTATTTTTAAAGAAGCATGTGATTTTTTTTATTTGAGTGGGATTCTAAATGAGAATAACAATTCTCTTTTTTTCTTTCTCCGATAGCAGGGGTGTCAAACTTATTTTCACCAGGGGCCACATCAGCCTTGCGGTTGCCTTCAAAGGGCTGAATGTAATTTTAGGACTGTATAAATGTAACTACTCCTTAACTAGGGGCAAGGAGTTTGGTGCTACTGCCAGGTTGAAACAAGGTGCCAGGCCAGATAAAACAAGATGGAGGGCTGGATTCAGCCTGTGGGCCTTGTGTTTGCCACCTGTGTCCTGTAGAACGCCAATTATGATGACAGTGGTTCGGCGTTTAGGAGGAGAATCACTAACACATGTAAGTTTTCTCAAGCATGATGGTTACCAAGTACATTGCCTTGATTCATTTGTTTGCTTAATTAATCTATCACATAATAGTTCATTTATTTCATTCAAAAGACTTTTTGGCCCATGTGCAAGATATGGAGATAGGAGCTCAGTATCATCGTCACCTGGCAGAAAGCTGGACTTTGGAGGACTTTTGTGATGAATGTGCATTACAGTGGAGAATAAAAGGTGTCCAGAATGTCTTCCAAGGCTAAGAACTTGATTGAATGAAACACATGTATACTGGCTTTTCATGAACTGTGGCTCTAAAGGAACAAGGAAATGAAGGCCCATATCGACCAGGGGTGCCCTGGGTGGACCACAACATCTGGCTATCTATTGTTTCGTTTGGCACTGGAATCCATGAACAGATCCTCCCCATTGGGCACGAACTGACAGCAAGTTGCATCCCAAGTCCAACCTTCCGTGTCAGAGTCCTTCACAAAACAACACTATGTTACATCATTCCTTTTCCTGCTTCTTGCATAATCCCACATTCTATCCTCTCCATCAAATGAACTCAGTACTTTCTTCATATAATTGTCACTGCCCTTAAATTTGTGAGGTTGTCTCCCCACTTTTCTTACCTCAAGGTTTTCCAGCCCTTACAATTATTCCATTTAAACTATTCCTGAAATACGAACAGACTTTTTCTAGGTATTGGAGAGTGAGGGAGTGAAGCCTTGAGAATGACCCACTTGCCCTTTACCAGAAGATTGAAGCCAAACGGAGTAAGCTTACAGCTTGTCTGTATCTCTTACTGGCTGTGTACACTTAGCTGAGTTACATAATGTATGTCTTAGTTTCCTCATCTGTAAACTGAAGTTAATAAGAGGCATCTTTCACAGGGTTGATATATGAGCCAACCCAATGCAATATGCTTGAAACAGTGTTTGGTACATAATAAGCATTCAATTAATGCAGGCTATTTTCATACTTATTATAGTAGTACCTTCAGAAAGGATGTAAATGCTTACTGCCTTGTTGTAGGTTTTCTATTCAGAATCATAGTGTCTCACTATTTGAAAATTTTACTTAAGGGTAAGAACTTGTTTTATTCACACTTTAGCAGGGACTGGTAATCCAACACAATTCTGATGTACTAACCTTTTATGTATGTGATAAAATATACCAACACTTACTATAATGATCAGTAAGGTTAAAATCGAACCACTTTCATCATAATTGGCATTCTATAGTAGAATAAAAAAAGAGAATTGTTACTTTTGCATTTCAATGGGAGGGCTTAAAACCATGATGACAGATTGGGATTCAGATTTTCACACTAAGGCCAACATAGTAGGTGAAGCATCGGCAGTAATGGAAAGATATGAGGGCAATTTTTTCTAAGATAATTTTTTCTTTTATAAACTATTATTACCTTTTTTTTGGTCTGAACATTTTAACACATTGTAAAGGTGTCAGATAATTCAGAAAAGTTGCTTCAAAATCCTTTGAGCTCTAAGCCTGATGTAACTTTTAAAACTGTTTCTTGTTGGATTAGAACATACAAACACCAAAGTGCACATTTCTTAAGTATACGATTTGATTAATTTTCACCAAGTGAACAATCTCATGACACCAGTTCCAGATCATAAATCAGAACACGAGCAACAACACCCCAGAAGCTCCTTGGGCCCCTTTCGTTTCCTACTGTCAGGAAAAAACCACTACCTTGATTTCTGACACCACTACCTTGATTTCATTCGTTTTGCCTCCACATGGTTTATGACACTCATTCATATTGCACAGCCCCCAAGTTACTTATAGATTAAAGTAGCAATGTACCTTTCCTGTCAAAAGCTCACAGATCATTTGGTTTTGTTCAGTGTGATCTCTGAAAATCTGAAGTGACTAGTAAATAACTCTAAGGGAGACTGCATCTTTTTCCAGAGGCAATTTTAAAAAAAAAAAATTAAATACTGAAATGTAAAAAAAGATAAAAAGTGTTTTGTTTGGGTTAATCTAGACTCTAATTATTGCTCTATTGCTCTGGTATAAACTTCCAGTTTCCAGTTATATGTCTGTAAAAATAGAAATGAAAGAGTTTGACATTTACTTCAAGGATCAGGGCAGCATTTATAGAACTCCTCATTAGATGCCTGGCATGTAGTTCATTAAAGGCTGTTAAAAGGGAAAAGACCCAAAATGGTAGTCCAGGAGTGTGGAGTGGGTATGGGAGGGAAACTGAAAAAAAGTCAGGCAAACCTATTTCTTTCTTTTTTCTTTCTTTCTCCCTCTCTCTCTCTCTTTTTTTTTCCTTAATGAAACTTCTGGAATGATTTCATGGCTATGAGACTCAAGGATTTCTGATCACCAGCTGATCTTCTCTGTCTCCTTCCACTGGCTGCCTCCCTGAATCACTGTATGCCCAACTCACTGTTTGTTGCCTGCCAGAACTGGGGAGCCTGGCATAAGCTGCTAGCTTGTCAGTTATCAGAGGTGACTCTTGCAATGGTTTCAGGATTATGGACACTGGGATCTAAATAGAAAGATAAAATGTTGAGTGCACTTTTGGAAAGAGATCTGAAAGCCCAGTAAAAGGCTTGTCTTTCTCCCATTTTATGTTGGGCCCAAACACTATGTTCTAGTCACATACCAAATGTTTTTATGAAAAGAAAGAGGGAGCAGTTAGCTACAGGGAGTCCTTGGGTCTCTCAGAAGCTTCTTCATCTTGTCAAAGCTGAACTGGTAGTTTTGAGTATGAGCCCAGGCTTGTCATCAGAAAAGCAGAAGGGCTTGGTCCAACATTATTTCATGAAAATGTTAAAGGGAGATGCCTGTATTGTCAGTTTAAATACAGGGGTTGTAGTTTTACTTTGGAAAGCAAAGCCAATTATATGAATCTCTCTCTTGCTCTCAAGGTGAAGGGGAGAGTAGTGGCAACATCTCAGATTAACAGTGCTTCTTCCCAGAAATTCCTTTTGAAATAGCTTAAACTGACTTTGGCTATAGTTTGTAATAAAAGAAAATTATGGTAAAGCAATGAGCAGTAAACAGTTCATATGCCCCACACTTCAGTATGCCAGAAGGCAGAAGGCAGTAGAGCTTTGTAAAAAAGTGTTATTTGATGTGCAAAGGCAAAATACTTGGGATTTATCTAGTTTTCATCTGTTTTCAGTGCTGCTAATGCCAAGTAGATATTCAGATGAGGTTTACTGTCCACTCAAACTAGACTACTTATTTATGATCTCATCAAATTAGGATTAAGGAGAAAATCTGGACTGTGGGTTCTATAAAATTTGTGATGATTATGATAACAATTATGGTAATAATGATAATTATAAGAAAAGGAGGAAGGGAGAACAAAGGCAGAAAGAGAAGCAGCAGCAGTATAAGAAGATCAACCAATAGCTATTGTGCAATTACAAAGTACCAGACACTGCAGCAAATGAATTACATCATAGACTATCTCATGTAAAACCCACATGAACTCTATGAGACAGGTACTCTTTATTGTGAACCTCCTTTAAGAGCTAATGAAACTGGGACTTTCAGCCTCCAAGATGGAGGTATAGATAGATACACTTTGCATGTTTGCACAACCAAAAGAAGTACAACAACAAATTTAAAGAGGAAAAATATGCAGAACTGCCAGAAAATCAAACTGTATGGAAGTCTGACAACCAAGTAGTTAAAGACCAGTAGGAGGGGTGGAGACTGGGAGCTGGGGTGGAGAGGACTCACAGCTGACAGAGCAAGCAGTCCTACATCTGTATACGGATAAGCCAGGAGGAACAACTGGGGAATGAGATAGACTGTGCAACCCAGGATTCCAGCGTGGGGAAATAAAGCCTCAAAACCTCTGACTAAAAAATCCTGTGGGGTTGAGGCAGCAGGAGAAACTCCCAGCCTCACAGGAAAGTTTGTTGGAGAGAGCCATAGAGTCCTAGAACATACACATAACCACCCAACTGGGAATCAGTACCAGAAGGGTTGGTCTGCTTGTGGGTAGTGGAGGAAGTGACTGAAAGCTGGTGGAGAGCTGAGCAAGCAGCTTGGTTCCCTCTCAGACCCTCCCCTACACATGGTGCCACAACACAGCCAAGAGGGTTGCTCCACCCTGGTGAACACCTAAGGCTCCATCCACTCCTTACTACATAACAGTCATGCTGAAGCAAACAAAGAAAAAATGGCCCAAATGAAAGAATAGATCATAGCTCTAGAAAAAATACAACTAAGTGATGAAGAGATAGCCAACCTATCAGATGCAGAGTTCAAAACACTAGTAGTCAGGATGCTTACAGAAATGGTTGAGTATGGTCACAAAACAGAGCAAAAAGTGAAGGCTGTGAATAGTGAAATAAAGGAAAATGTACAGGGAACCAACAGTGATGAGAAGGAAACAGGACTCAAATCAACGGTTAGGAGCAGAAGGAAGAAAGAAACATTCAACCAGAACAGAATGAAGAAACAAGAATTCAAAAAAATGAGGAGAGGCTTAGGAACCTCTGGGACAACTTTAAACATTCCAACATCCAATCATAGGGGTGCCAGAAGGAGAAGAGGAAGAGCAAGAAATTGAAAACTTATTTGAAGATATAATAAAGGAGAACTTCCCTAAACTGGAAGAGGAAATAGACTTCTAGGAATTCCAGGAAGCTCAGAGAGTCCCAAAAAATTGGATCCACATACACGAAGGCACATCATAATTACATTACCCAAGATTAAAAACAAGGAGAGAATCTTAAAAGCAGCAAGAGAAAAGGAGACAGTTGCCTACAAAGCCGTTCTCATAAGGCTATCAGATGATTTCTCAAAGGAACTCTTACAAGCAAGAAGGGCTGGAAAGAAGTATTTGAAATCATGAAAGCTAATGACCTACACCCAAGATTACTGTATCTAGCAAAGCTGTCATTTAGAATGGAAGGGTAGAGAAAGTGCTTCCCAGGTAAGTTAAAATTAAAGGAGTTCATCATCACCAAACCCTTATTATATGAAATGTTAAAGGGACTTATCTAAGAAAAAGAAGATAAAAAATACAAACAGTAAAATGACAGCAAATGTACAACCATCAACAACTGAACCTAAAAAAAAAAAAAAAAGGAAAGAAACTAAGCAAACAACTATATCAGGAACAGAATCA
The DNA here is from genome assembly GCA_004027475.1 of Anoura caudifer. NCBI lineage: Eukaryota > Metazoa > Chordata > Mammalia > Chiroptera > Phyllostomidae > Anoura > Anoura caudifer. The sequence continues at coordinate 48,722 of PVKU01009842.1, read as the reverse complement.
CAGAAATGGAGATCACATTGCATCCTGATTATCAGTGTTTTGAACTCTGCATCAGGTGCAGGGTGGGGGGCAGAGAATGGGGAAACAGGCACAGGAAATAAGAAGCATAAATATTAGGTACATAATAGACAAGGGGAGGTTAGGAATAGTATGGGGAATGGAGAAGCCAAAGAACTGATATATATGACCCATGGACATGAACTAAGGTGGGGAAATGATAGTGGGAGGGCAGGTATATGGGGGAGGGGAATAAAGGGGAGAAAAAATGGGACAACTGTAATAGCATAATCAATAAAATATATTACAATAAAAAAAGAGCTAATGAAACTGAAAGATACAGAGGTCAAATAATTATGAGGGATGACACAGGCATTTCCAGTCCAGAGCCCATGCTGTTGTTGCTTTACTGCCTCCATGAGAAGACAGAGCCTTACTGGCTGCCATTTTCTGCTTGGAGTTTAACTGGCCAAGCAGTCAGTATTAAATCCATTTCTTAATGAAATTTTATCCTAGGCATCCAAACTAGGGTCCTTTGTGACCTGGCCCTACCGTACCTTCTATCTGTATTTTTCATTATACCCCTTCATGCCTGTGCCCACTGCTCCATTGTTTTCTAACACTTCCCTTTACAAGCTGGCCTCTTTATTACCTTATGTCTTTCTTATACAGGGATTCCTCTGCCTGAAATTCTTCATTCACTTTATGTAATATCTACTCATCCCTCAAGACCAAGGTCTAATGACATCTCCTCTGTAAAGTCTCTCTTGATTCCTTCAAGCAGAGTTAATAACTCTCTTCTCTGTTCCCCAACAGCCCTCTATATGTACCACAAATAGAGTGGTAAGGAGTTCAGTGCAATTTTTCTGTCTTTATGTATTTGCCTTTGTCAAAGTTCTTTTTGATAGGCAGAAATGGTGCTGTCACCTCTGTTTTCTTACTCTGTGTTATTGAATAGATTACTGTCTTCATCCCTGTAGCAGAACAGACAAGCCCAGAGCTGTCACATATGGCCACGCAGATTTTAAACTGCACAGCTCCAGAGGGTGCCATGTGAATGGCTCCTCTGGAGTCACGTTGTGCATGCCCTGCACAACGAAACACACAGCCTGGCATCAACAATAAGATATTTGAAAATGTGAATGCATATGGTACAGGTGGACTAGGAGCTGTAGCACATAGCATTTATATAATTAACAGATCGAGTGACAGGATTCTGACCTTCAGTGCAAACCTTCTTTGTCATTTATGACCAGTTATTCCCCAGTTTGAACAAAACACTGATACTATAAAGACTGTGGTCAGCTCATAATTGACCCAGGTCATAATGTGAACACCTCCTAAACAAAATACACTCCAGAAAAATCTTGGTGGATTCTGTTTCTAATATGCTGTCTGCATTTGCTTAAGCCTGGGCAACTAGCTTTATAATAAATTAGATGCTGATGTTAGAAAGATGTTGCTATTATTAAAAGGAGAGATATTCACAACTGTTATATTGCCCTGGTGGAGTTCTTTAGGCTTCAGTGGGGTTTTCCGCCGGTAGGAGTTACTAGGCACAGGTGTATATGCAGAAAGGTGCAGATTAGCCACACTTCCAGCAAAACATGAAACCCCAAGGTGAGGCACAAGTGCATACACTAAGCAAGAGAGAAAACAATGAAACAATATGTAATGTACAAATAAAATCAGCTTTCCTGCTTTAACTTTGCTTAGCCAGGCTGTCGTCTTAAGGCCTGATGATCAGCAGGTTGTCCATTTTGCTCGAGTCCATTCCTAATGAAGGATCTATCTGTGGGATACCTTCCCTAAGCCTTTTAAGGCCCTTCCAGGCCAGCTCAAGGGCTAATGATTAGAGGCTGCTTTTAATTTCCTCCCTGCTTCCCTTTTGTTATCTTGCTGCTAGCCATCTCTCAGATGCTTGCACTTGATGGATTCTGTGGAGATAAAGATAAGGGTAATTTCTTGCCTAGGATGCTTTTCTTTTGATCTTTTGAGGTTTTATTTTTGCACTTTGTACTGTGGCACTCCTGCTGTGTAGCCAGATGTGCCCGGATTCTACTGAGATGCAGCCCAGAACACACAGACCAAGCAAGACTCTTAAGTAATGGGCAGAATCATTTTTGTCCTGGGTGGAGAACAAGAGGGGGGAGTGAGTGATGGAGGGGACAGGAAGTAGGTGTGAGACTTAAGGCAGAGAAGACTTTGGGGGAAGGACAATGGAGGGAGGCCCTGCAGTGGAGGGTTGACCTGCTGCCTGTTCTATTCTCTGTGTTAAACAACATACTTCAGGGGTCCGGAATACATTCTATATTGGTTACATAAAAAATAAACATCAGCTCCTGTATAAAATTCCACCTTTGCAGTGCAAGGCTATAAATAATGGCAATTAAGCTGCTCCTTCCCTAGCATCTTACATGTTGACCCTGAGCAAGCCCCTGGAGCTAGTTTATTTGAACTAAAAATATCCTTTAGAACTTTTCTTCTCTGGTGTCTTGCATCTTTCAAGTGACTGATTATGAGACAAACAGTTGTGTAGGCCGTGGTCATTTGATGCTGCGATAATATAATGCCCCTGGCTCCTGCTGCCCACAGCTGCTTTTGACCTGTAGCTCCAAAAGTATGACAAGAATTCCACTCCTACTCTGCCAGGACTCCTTAAGAAATTTTTGTTTCAGAACAAGTGTAGCTGAGCTTGCTCGCTCGCTCTGCTGACCCTGGCTCCTGCCTGGGAAGTAATGTCTTAATTTCGTGACCTTCCTTCCTACAGTCCAAGGCACACCCTCCACTCATTGGTGACATGCTGTCTTCCTCACAGCTTCCACCTTCTCCTTGACACCTTCCCAACGACTAAATCACCTTCCTGTCAACACTTTTATCACACTTTCTTTTAACAAATATTCTGCAACTTGCTTGGAACTACAGGCCTGATTATGTTTTTTTCTGGGTGATGGAGGCAGGTCCAGCTTCATGTGCCATCCTTCAGAAGGATCCTGTGCTTGGTTTAGGGCAGTGTGGCTCAATGTCACCATCAGAAAATTCTTCATATTTTTTGAAAAAGCAACTCCACAAGTTATTTATCCAGTCCTGAATGGGGGGGTGTGTATTCTCCCACTCTATCCCACTTCAGAAGGTGAACTCAGATTCATAGACACCCCCTATATGGCCTACTTTCTGCTAGGTCCCTAATATGTGTATAATGAATGTTTAATTTGGGGGAAGTGTTATTAATATAGTGGCTAGGAGTTCAGACTCTGAAACCAGATACTTAGTTTCAAATGTCTAACTCCACCATTCACTAGCTCTGTGACCTTCATTTTCAAAACAGAACAATAATAGTATCAGTCTCATAAGGTTTTTGTAAGGATAAACTGGCTTAACACATGTAAAGTTCACATGTTTCCTGGCATGTAGTACAAAAATGCCATGTGTTAGCCACTGTTACTATTGTTGTTATTCGGAGATCTTTCCTTTCTAATTGAATTTAATCCAGATATGGAAAGGGAGCAGTGTTCAGACAGTTTCCTAAAGAAGTCAGACAGCTTCAGTAGGCTCTGCAGGATTTGGTTATTGGTCAGAAAGAACCTTTATTTTTCCCCAAGAGCAAATGAGCAGCATGAGGCCATCACCTCTGGAAGTTCCTACCGGCCCTAATTCAACAAACACAGCTCTGTCTCTTGGCCAGTCCTCCCATAACAGGGGCTCCTCCCTGAGGAGAGAAAATGACTGTGTATTGACAGCAGCAACTCAGAGGCCTGCAGCTGCTGTTTTTGCTGCCCTTCCTCTGACCAGTCCCTGGGGGGCTTCATTATGGTTGGCTAAGGCCACTGCTCTGCTCTCCAAACTGGTGGTTAGAAGGCTCCAGTGAGGGCCACTCTGCTTTCTCCACAGTCATTACTATGATCTCCAAGAAGCTCAGAGTCTAAAGCAGATTGTTTGGGGGCTGGTAAACCCACACAAGAGCCCTGTGCAAAGTAGGACAGCAGGCGTCACTGACTGTGGGACTGGGACACCAAGAGCCCAGAGGTCAAAGTCATGCTGGTAAGGGGAAGAACTGGGATGGTTCTGTTAGGCCAAGGTCATTGATAAAGATGTTAGTCCCTGGGAAACAAGAATTCCCATTCTTGCTATAGAATCTCCATCTTCCTTATTTATAGTGCACCCAGCATTCTATTTATCCACTCCTCTCTCAGACTTATTATTTTATGTTCATCTTATTATTTTAATTGAGCCTCATCAAGGCAGGTGTGTATCTGTTTCCTCATGATGATTTCCAGTTGATCCTACAGCCAGCTCTGTCCCCCATTCCTCTTAATTTTTCCTTCCTCCCCACACACTCACTCCCTGGCTTTCATAGCAGTTGCTTATGACATTTCTCCTTGCCAATTAAGTCAGGACACTCAGATTTCAGTAATTTAGAGGGACCACAGAAATCAATGTTTTCTAATAAAGGGGGAACATATTTATGAAGCCTAATTTACTCTAACAAGCTCATTTTTGTTTTAATGTTTTTAAATCTTGGTAATTCGATGAAATTGGAAGACTTCTGGAGAGTGTTACAAGGATAATTATAGACTACAGTTTGTTTTCCAGCCCAAGCTTTATGAAAACTCAGAAATAATGGTGTAATGCAACAGAGCTTCTGGGACTTTCTAAAAAGAAAAGGTACAGTAGAGGTGATAATAGAAACAGTGCAAGCCAGAGGCTCGGTGGAGTGAAGGGAGTGGGTGATAGAGGCACTGGGTCCAGCAGAAAAGCACATACAAGGGAGGCAGGTTTCCTCCACTCATTCATTCTTCCCACAAATATGCACTGGGCAGCTGCTAAGTGGCCGACACTGTGCTGGACCTTGGGAGTCATGCTAGGGAGCAGGCAGCCTGAGTCCTTGCCTTCAGAGAATTGCCAGTCTAGTAGACAGGCAGTAAGTGGTTCTTACTGAAGTTTGAATGGAAAGGGGAAATGAAAGACTTTCTAGTCTAATCTTTCCATTTTGTAAGTGAGAAATACCACGAGGTACAGGATTGGCAGAAATCATTGTGAGCAATGAGACTTATACCCAGATCTCCTGATTCCTACTTTAATGCTGTTTTACCCTTTTTGATGTGACTCGGAATACTAAAATGTTGCCTCAGATTTCTCCATCAGTCGCCTGCCATGGGACATGAGGTCCCACTGCTGGTATTCCTTCCTGAAGGGACATGCAGAAGTGACTGGTCAGGGGGATGTCGCAGAAAGAAAGAGAGATTATCTCTCCAGCACAGCTAGATCCTTAGAAAGAGTGGCTACCATAGAAGTGCCAGGCTTCAGGCTCCAGGACGAAAGGTGAGGAGGAAGAGAAGAATTGGGAAAGGGCCTCAAAGTGATCAAGCATCTACATTGCACATATGTTCCTACAAAGAATCCACAGGACAATCCTGTGGGCTAAGTTCTTCCTGTTTTTGCCCAAGGGAGTCACCAATTGCCAAGAGGGAAAATTAGGTTGGCTGGTTTCAAATATAAATATATGAGGTCTGTCCAGAAGGTCTCCAGCCATGTAATATGAAAAGTAGAGACATTTATTGAAGATACAAGATACAAGAAACATTGCATATAAGACAATGAAGCCTCAGTCCCCTTCAAAGGAGGCACCCTGGGACCTCACACACTTCTCCCAATTGTCATCAGCTGCCCTGTGATATTTTCCTGAATCTCATCAATGGTCTGAAATCTTTTCCCTTTCAAAGGTAATTTTAGTTTTGGGAAAAGCCAGAAGTCATAGGGTGTCAAATCTGGGCTGTAGTGGGGCTGAGTCACCTGGGTGATTTGATGTTTTGCCAAAAACTCTGTAGGAGACATGATGCATGAGTGGGCACATTATGGCAAGGAAGCTGCTAATCACCAGTTACCCATAGCTGTGGCCTTCTGAATCATCTGAATAGTTTCCATGGAGGAATGTTAATCTGATGCATATTCATTGCTCTACTTGCTCAGTCATTTTGAATGTGACGGCCACACAGTACACATGCTCACTCAATGGTATCTACTGCCTCCACTGACCAGTACAGTGAAGTTGTCATCGTTCACACATGTGTATTTCAGTCCACTCTCATTGGCTGCCAGATTACATCGATGTCATGCAAACTATTCTAGTTATGTTAGCAATAGCTGGACATTTTTCTGGACAGACCTTATATGTATGAATATATATTTCAAATATCCAGCCCACCCCTCTGATAAAATTTTCCAGTTGCATGGTTTCTGCAACTTTGGGCTTTATTATAGCCTTACATTTTAGATTACTTTATTTTATATCTTTTCATTTACTTTAATTTTTAAAAAAAAAATTAAATTACAGTTGGTAATCAATATTATATTAGTTTCAGGTGTATAGCATAGTGGTTAGAGATTTATATAACTTATGATTTCCCCCAATAAGTCTCGTACCCATCTGGCACCATACATAGTTATTACAGTATTATTGGCTACATTCCCTATGCTGTACTCTACATCCCTGTAACTATTTTTTAACTATCAATTTGTACTTTTGGTAGGATTGCAAACTGGTGCAGCCACTATGGAAGACAGTATGAAGGATCCTCAAAAATTAAAAAAATAGAACTATCATGTGATCGAGCAATTTCAAAAATTGATTTTTTTTACTTGGTGTAGTCTAATTATTTGAATTTTAAAAATAACTTTCAGTAATTGAAATATATAATCAATACATCTTGTAATTACATAGCATCTTCTCTCAGAAGCCTGGGTATTTATTTGAAGAAATCCAAAACAATAATTTGAACAGATATATGCATCCCTATGTTCATTGCAACATTATTTACAATAACAAATATATGGAAGCAACCTATGTTTCAACTGATAGACAGTTGGATAAAGAAGAGGTGGGGCATATATACAATGGCCATATGGTATTACATGGCCATATCACATGGCCATAAAAGGGAATGAAGTCTTACTATTTGTGACAACATGTATGGACCTAAAGGGTAAAATGAGTCAGAAAAAAAAACAAATACCAAATGATTTCATTTATGTGTGAAATCTAAAAAACCAAATAAATGAATAAACAAAACAGAAACAAACTCATAGATAGAACAAACTAATGGTACCCAGATGGGAGGCAGGTTGGCGAGCTGGGTGAAAAAGGGAAAGGAATTAATAAGTACAAATTTATTTTATTTTTTGAATGCTCTCAAAATATAATGAAAGATCTATAAACACTTATAAATCAGTAGAGGTGGTTGAATAGAACCTATTCTGAACTGTCATGTGAGGAGAATGAACTCCTCCTGGATTATTCTTTTTGTAAGTCTTCACTTTCACAGTTTGGGTTTTCTTAAAAATAGACACACTTGCTTTCTATTAGCAAATGGTAAATTTTCTTGCCTTACACCTATAGTCTAATGCTGTACCATCCAATAGAACTTTGTACAATAATGGATGTGTTTAAAATTTGTGCTGTCCAATATGGTAGCCACTAGACCCATGTGACTACTGGGCACTTGAAATGTGACTAGTATGATGGAGAAACTGATTTTTAAAGTTTGCTAATTTTAAATGGCCGCATCATGGTTGATGGCTAACATACTGGATAGCACAAGTCTAAAAGGTTCTGTAAATGTAAATTCTTCACATAGACCTATGCTTATCTGTTAAGCCAGCTCAGTGTGTACTGGGAGAAACTGAAGAATGCTGGCACTGCGATATGAAGACACAAATGTCAGGAGCAATCTAGGGTAATAGCTTCAGTAACAACCAGACATCATTAGTGGACTTAAGGATTCATTAAGTTTCAGAATCCCTTCGCTGATGAGCTGAATGCACTTGTCTGATATGGCTAGCTGTGTTACATTATTATATGGGCAGAATGAGCATTCTGGAAAATTTATGTCTTTGTTTAGAAGGCTAGGGGGGAAACAATCTCTTAGCCTGAAGGACCGTGTCAAACAGAGCATTTCTGAAATCTCCTTTAGACCCAAATCACACCATGTATTGCCTGTGGATGTGAATGCAATCCAGCTTCTCACTGTCTTTGAAGCTAACCATATTAAAGTTTGCTTTAGAGCTTTTGTTTTCTCCTTCTCCAGCCGTTTGGTCCCCTCCAAACCAAGTTAAGTTTCACAGTGCTCCTAGCAAACTTGTTATAAGACTGAAGCATATTTTATAAAAGGATCTCTGAATGAAAAGCTATTATAAACTAACTAAAAAGTGATCATCATTTTTTCATTTTCTTTTATATTTTCATTCTACCAAGTATGTACTAATCCCTACAAAAGTTTTTAGTTGGTGTAGAGTAATTATTTGAATTTTTAAAATAACTTTCAGTAATTGAAATATATAATCAATACACCTTATAATTAATTACATAGCATCTTCTCTCAGAAGCCTAACTTTTCATGCTCACTGTGCTTCATTCTCGGAGAGCATAATAAATGGGAATCCCTCCCCCCTCCCTTACTCTCCACATTCCATGTAAATACCAACTTCCCACTATGTACCAGGAACTGCTTTAAGAGGTGTACATGTATTAGCTCATTTAATCTTCACCACAGCCCTTATGAAACCACTACTCTAGATGAGGAAACAGAGAGGCTAAGGAGCATGATTACTCAATAAATATCAATAGGTGCCATGTATACACATGCCTACCAATGTGCTAGGTATCATAGGGTACATGGTTCTTACCCTCAAGTTATTTTTGGTCCAGGAATGGGAGAAGACACGTGTCTAGCTAAGATTCAAAGAGATGACATGATAAATTCCATGTAAGATATCATGGCAGACCAAGTATGGTCAAAACTAAAGCTATCCTTAAGATGAGAGTGAAAATTCTTTTCTTTTCTCTGTCCTCTGGGAAGCCTACAGGTCAGAGTTAAGACTGTACTCCCCAGAGATGGACATCCTGTACATTTATATTGAAAACTTGAAAATCTTCTCATAAAATAGTTTATTGTTCTTATGCACAAAACATCTGGTGCCATGATGCCCCACTGGGCCCTGCTTCATGGTGTCTATAGCGTTTTTCCCCGAGACTGATGAATTCCAGATCTCCACCCTTGTGGGTGTTGAAAGAACCCCGTTCATACATTACCACTTCTGCCCTAGGAAATAAATTACAGCCGGGTGGTCTCCTACCATTTCAGAAACCAGAAAAGTGGAACATATAAAGATGACTCAGAAAGCTTTCCAAGGGTAAGGGAATAGGAAGTATATTCTTTATTATCCCAGTCCATTCTTTTCCCTTCTCTGCAAGAGACCATGGTAAGCTCCCCTGTTTATATGGGGATCATCACTAGGAAGCAATTACTGTAAAAGGGTAAATCTCTATTCTGTCATTTTATTATTACTTCAAAAATATTTCTGTACAACTAAACTGAAGGGGAAGGGGAAACAAAATTGTTGTGCAGAAAAGGACAAATTATGAATTTAAGAAAGGTCAAGAAATAAATGGTGTTTATGACAGCATCTACAGCTGGTCTTCCAGGGGTTATGGTGATCATTCTCCATAGGGAAGTAACTACTAACCACCCAAGGCCACTACAACTATTTTATCCTAAGGCATGGGTGGCTCTCTTTCACATGCAGTGGTCATACAACATTTGGACAAGCAAAGAGTTTGGAGAATAGCGTCATCTGCCTATAGGGATAACTCAGAGGCCTGGCATAGAATAAACTGTGAGACTCTGGGAAAATGGTTCTCTAAAAATTCCCAAAGTCTATAGAAATATGGACTTTGTCTAAACTGAGTTTAAATATATTTAGTCAATTTGCAATATATCAGAAAACTTTGTTAGGGTACTCCTTCTTATTAAGGAAGATACATTTGTGGAGAGGATTTCCCACCAAAACCACCTTCTGAATTGGATCACATGATAACATTGCTAATAGCTCTGGAGGGTCAGTGTCTGATGTTACTATGTAGACAAAACAGAGAATTATGTACAGGTTTAAGCATTTGTTAGGTTCCTCTGGTCTGCTATTGGGTGGCTCACTTGGCATTTTAAGTTTTTTTTTTTTTTTTTTTTTTTTTTTGAGTGGAGAGGTTTACCAAAATGTCATGCATGGCCCTTATTTTTTATAAATATGAAAATCTGTTTGACATTCAGATAGAGGGGATTTGAAGATTATCTACCCATTTGACATAGTCAACATCTCTGTTCTCCTACATAACTATAAACAATTGAGGTTTAACCTTAATGTCTTTCATAAATACAATGAAAGAAAATGGTTTGGGATATCATTACAAATGAGCAGAGGACAGAGGGGGGCTCTCCTAACAAACCCTGGGGCTTTCCAGAGAGAAGGAAGAGTGGGTGGATGGACAAGAAGATGAGAGAATACATGGATGCTTGTACAGACTGATGGACTTCCCGAACAATAGATGCCACACCCATACTACTTCGAGTGTTCAGTTCTTCTTTACCCTTCCACGAAAGGAGAGGGATGGAGGCGTGGTCCAGCTCTCACATCCCATGATCACACCTTTGTAAAGATGTTTTGTTCCCTCTCTTCTCTCTCCTCTTCACCTTCCCAACAGCATGTACACTGGAGAACTGATCCTTGAAATCTAGGCTGAAAATTTCCTGATTCTCCCAGCATTACTTGCGTTCTCATATGTGTTCCTATGTGACTTCTGAGGCATTTGCCATATTTTAAAGTGTTCAATGCATAATGATAGTCTTCTAGACTGTGGAGATCTTCTATTCTTTTAGAACTATGTTGTCTACTTCTCTGGAACTGGGTAGAAACAGAGTAGGTACTTAATGACAATTGTCGAAATCAATTTTTCTTCTATTTTATGGATTTAGGTTTCTTTTCTTTTTAAAAAAAATTATTGTTATTCAATTACAGTTGTCCCAGTGTTTCCTCTGTTGCTCTCCCCTGCCCCATCCATCCCACCCCGACCTCCTGATCTTAGTCAATACCCACTCTGTTGTCCATGTCCATGGGTCCTTCACATGTGTTTCTTGATTAGACCCTTCCTCTTCTTTTCCCCCTTATCCCCCTCCCCACTCCCCTCTGGTCCTGTCACTTGTTTTTTATTTCCATTTCTCTGGTTCTACTTTGCTCGCTTGTTTGTTTTGTTGACCAGGTTCCACTTAAAGGTGAGATCATATGATATTCATCCCTCACTGCCTGGCTTATTTCACTTAGCATAATGCTCTCTAGTTCCATCCATGCTGTTATGAAGGGTAAGAACTAACTTTCTTTCTTTCTTTCTTTCTTTCTTTCTTTCTTTCTTTCTTTCTTTCTTTCTTTCTTTCTGCTGCATAGTATTACATTTTTTTATCCTTCTCTCCCTGCCTCTCTCAAATGGACATTAAAAAGATGAAGAGAAGAGAAAAGAGAGAGAGAGAGAGAGATGAAAAAAGGAGGGCTAAATACAATAGGAATACCCAAATACCCAAGGATGAAGGAGGTAGCCAGTTCTCACCATTTTTCCAGAATTTCCCTCTGGGTTAGACTGTCCCCATTTGGATATTTGAAATTCTAAGGACTTTCTTCCTTCAAGGCCCTATCCAGAGCAGAATGTCTTGTTTAACTAGAAACACTATAAACAGTATCTTGGAAGAGCAATTTAAAGCAGCAAAATGTTGCCCCTGAAATTGTTTTTGTAATTATAATCTTTGCATTGGCAAAACATGGCCTTCTAATTTACATGCCCTCCTAGGGTGAATGTCTGATCCATGGTGATCTGCAATGTAAATCACAAGGAAGCTGCTGCTGCTACATTTAAGAGTAGTTCTTGAACTAGGTAGTCAAGTGTATTGGGTTTATTTTTCCTTCTCAGAGCTGATTTAGAAGCTATTTAAGTGGCTAAGGATAGTCCTGAGAGGAAAAGCACATGGAAAGAAGGTTTATAGAACACAGCAAAACTAAAGGGCTGGAGCAGGTATCTGTCTCCAAAAAGGCTACGGTCAATGGTAAATGCACTTTTGAAATGTTCTCTTTACACACATACATGTACATGCAGCCTTTACTCTGATGGTCATTTAATATGAGTAATTTTCCAACTCTGCTCTTTGATTCCTGAATATTTTTCTTAGGCAACATCAGTTGCAAAGAAAATATAAAGCTTTTAACTTTTATTTAGAATCAAATGGAAAAACAACAGCTACAATGGGACATTTTTGAGGAGATAAAATTATCAGCATCCACTATTTTCTTTTTAATATAATTTTTGTTTTAACACTTAAGTACCATGGTTGTTTTACCTGTATTCAGTTTTTGCAATCATTCTTGCAATCTGCAGTTTGCATTGTACAGTGACACCCTCCTTCCCTTCTGCTCCCACTTCCTTCTACAGTCCCATCAAGCTCTTCCTCTTCCTCCTCTAACCTGAGTACCAAGTTAGACCTCTCAGGGAAATAAGGTCTGAGAACATGGAACTTTGGTACACACCAAAAGCTTACCATCTGATGCCCCAGATGGAAAATCCTAAACCTTTGCTTTGCCATCTTTAATCACATGAATTCAAATAGACCTCCCTGGCCCCTTAAATCTTCTCTTAAGTTGGTTTAAAATGATATGGAAAAAAAAAGATGAATTTACTGGTGTGGCAGACCCTTTTGCGTGGCTTGGGCCCAGTTCCCACTCAGAGACGCACAGGACCCACGCCCACAGATAGGTTTCCTTGTGGGTAATCAGATTTGCAATATACCTAGGCTGTTTTGAAGCTCGCTCTTTGCTAAAACCCTGTCACCCTGTAAGTACCTTGCAGAGACCAGTGTTACTGGCTACCTATCCATTTGCTAATATCCTTCTTCTGTGATGTAATGATGGGCATTGGCTCCTTTGTTGTAACCTGGGGATAATGAAGGAGAACCATCTTGGAATGTGAGGAGATATTATTAGAATAAAGGCCTGTCATGGCAGAGCCCATGGCTTTAGCTCCTCTTAAGAGAAAAGCCTGTGGTTATCCTTATTCCTCCACCAGACTGGGTAGTCTGTATGTATGTTTTAATTCATCCATAATGATGTGGACACTGCTGGCTGGTGTCCGCATCACATTGGAACAGTTTCAGAAATTATTAAATGATTTTGTCCATTAGGGCTGGACACACACATTTTAGGCAGCTTAAAGCTGTTAAATAAACACACTCTGTCATTTTTTTTCTTTCTGTACCTATGCTGCCAGCAACTGAGACACAATGTGGACTGCAAGCCTTTTGCTGATCACCCAATTGTCCTCTATGCAAAATGGCAAGCAGCCACTTCTAGCCATGACTGTGTGCCTGTATCAGCGCTGGCACCATCCCGCTGATTCACCCTACCCCCCTCTTCACTGGAAGGGGACACACTAACTGAAAAGTTGCAGGGAAAGGACATAGTCTGGTTCAACGGTAAATATCATGTTGCTTTTCCTTTGCCAAGTAACAGTAGACTCCTAATCTTAAATTTTGACCTCAAAAGATCATGGGGACTGGGAGTTGGGAGAGATCAGCTAGCCACAAGAATAATTAGTTGTGATTTGTGAAAGTTAAGCACAAAATGTAAGACTAAAAACAAGGAAGAAAATACCAACCAGTCAAGTAACTGATAGCAAAGCAAAGCAAAACAAAACAAAACAACAACACCCCCCAAAAAAACCTTAATTAAAAAGATTCTTTATGTGAAGGGCTAAAGGAACCGAGAATGCTTATCTTGTACAATTATAGGAAGGCTAGGGATATGGGAACAAGAAAATCTCAGTTGTCTTTGAATGGCTAAAGTTCTACAGCGGGAAAGAGGGAAAAGGTTCGATGCATGTGGCCCCAAGGCGAAGAACCAGGTGCAATGAGTAGAAGATACAGGAAACTAGCTTTTGAGAATGTTAAGAATATTGGATAAAAGTTCACAATAGTCAGGCCTACCCAATGATGGAATGGGGCATCTTGGTGGAAGACATGGTGGAGTTTAAAGCCTCTAAGTTTGTTAAGGAAAAGCTGAACAAATACCAGGGAATTCAATTACTGAAGCTAATTCTTCCTTTTATGAATCTAATGGTATGATGGAGGGAGCACTGGGCCAGGAATCAGAAGTCCTTGCTTTGTCACTTAATGGCTAAATAATATTGAGAAAATCAATTAAACCATTGGGACTTCAGCCTTTTCATCTACAAAATGAGATATTTAGATGTGCTCTTCTCTACAGAGTCCTTCCAGCTCTCATAACATCCTATTACCATTTCTTTACACTTTATTTCTACTAGTTATACACAAAAATTGGTGACTTAAGTATCATGTAGATACGATTTGGGCACAGTATTTGAATATGCATTTCCCAAATTTTGCTTTTGCCATACAGAATTCCTAAAAGCATTACCCTTATGCATTCCAGTAAAAATCCCTCTTGTAACCAGATGTGCTTGAGGATTTTGGTCAACCTCTTTCCTGCAAAGGATATGGCTAAATTTGTTCAAGAAGTTGTAAGTAAGAGAGAGGGGAGAAATGCATGATACCCAACTAGGATTAGAGGTTACTGGTTTTATTGATGGAATTTACTTTGAACAACACACATTCTCCTGCATGTTGTTCAAAGTAAAATAGAGAACCATGAAAAAGATTTAGGCTATCTTCAGCTATTGCAAGAAACAAAATTAGGGTTCAGTGAAGCACAGTAGTATTTTTTCTTTTCTTAAGATAGAGGAACCACAAGATGAGATATTAGCAAATACTCTGCTACCATGGTAAAATCTCAATTATTTTTCTATGCCCATCCCTGAACTCTCACATTCATTTTATTATTCTTTGCATTTCCTCCCCCAACCCATTTAACATACACATCTGGATCAAATCACTCAGAAAACATTTTATTAAAAGACATTATAATGAGATGGTATGATTAAATCTAAAGGAAGAATATTTATGGCTCTATATTCTTTCTACACTGGGAAAAGTAAAAACTGGAATTACTAGAATCATGAGCAGTCCACCTCTCTGTTGAAAGCCATTTTAACTTTCAATGGAGATGGTGACCTTGTTTATATCTGTTTGTATTCTTACCTTGTGAAAAGGTGTAGCCTCAAAAAAGGCTTATTGAGAAAAGTAACAGCATACCAAAGACTATGGAATGATGTCAAAAGTTATCTTAGAAACTAAGAGAGAGAGAGAGAGAGAGAGAGAGAGAGTTAGTTTATCAGTGGAGATGATTTAAGAATCCCACAAAAAAAAGAACTAAATTATATTTTAAATTCTGGATCCTTATGAAACATATTTTTCAAAATCTTGATAATCTTTCCTATGATTTATCTTAAGATACATCCTTCATAATTGTCAGCACATACCTTGTCTCTATGTTAATGACCTCAATTTTAAAAAAGAAAGATTCTGCACGCAATAGTCTTGACAACCTTACTCAATATTTTACACAAGTGGCACAAAATTGGCTACATTATTGTCCTTAAGAAAGGGATATTTTGCTTGTTCTTTCCTGACAAATTTCTTCTCCCTACCTTTCTTAGGCATCATGCTAGGAGCTGTGGTGAACTGAAAGATAAGATTAACACTTCACCAACCTCAAATAATTTATTCTCAAACTGGGAAGATCAAATTTGTAATAAAATTAAAATAATATGATCAAGGAAGTATAAATTTACAGGTTGGAGACACCAATTCTGCTGGACAAAACCAAAGAACTCTTTGTGGAGAAGGTAGTGTATGACCTTAGTGTGACACATTGCTAATGAGAACAGCATGTGGAAAGGCACCAAGGTCCAAGGTGAGGGGCACTGGAGATGTGCCTCCTTTTTAGAAGCATAAGGTACAGGGAGAAGTGGAAGAAATCATGATCTACCATTTATGCCAGAAAAAATAATTTGCTTTTTATTTGGTTGACTCTAAGAAATCTTGAACTTGTTCATTATGGTTAAGGTACTCCTAAATGGAATGCTGGTCTAAAACAATCCAAAGCTTCCAATATAAAGGCAAAAACACAGAGTTCTTTAGGAAATATCAGTGTAATTTGCTGTCACAAAACTCAGCATCTTTTGTGAGGCCCTTGAAGTAGCTTCAAAAGGTTAATCATAAAGATTTTTTATGAATGGAATTTGACTGAGAGTAAGATGTACACATATGTGTATACATATATATGTATATATTTTATACATATATACACATGTGTATATGTACAATACATATAAAATGAATAAACTTTCAATAGAAAATAAAAGCAGCAAATCAAGACCCTAAAAGTCCCCCTCACAACATCTGTAGAGAGCTAAATAAACTTTTGTATGGAAGATTACTAGATGGAGATAGCGATGCCACTACCCAAACAGTATACTACATCCAACAACTATTTTATGAAAATTCTATTAGCCTAATTGTGTGTACATGACACTATGTCTGTGTGTAGGCAGTAAGTAATCAGAATAAATTCTTCTGGGTGACTGTGCTATATTATAGCACAATATGGCTAATATTGGGGGTATACTTAATGTTCAGGAAGCTTTGCAGGATATACTATTCAATTTAGACCCCGGAGAATATAATAACAAAACTGTGAATCACTTATGTCTTTATCCCTATCTTTTTACATCATGAATGGGAGATTAATGAAGAAGGTCTAAGCAACTCTCAGCATTCAATGTAATATTGGGGATGGAGTCAGGATGATTGAGATAAGGTCCTTCAACCTTAGAAGGTGAGATCTTCACAGGTCTACCTGCTACTTCATAAGCCTAAAGTACATTCCATCCTTCTAATAGGACATTCCCTCTCTGAATCAATCTCAGATCAACATGATGGAAATAGCAGTGTTTATTCAAGGCTGACACTCTCTTGAGCTTCTTAAATTAAGTAACAAAGATAAGATAGCTTGTTGAAGACAAAAAGGTTGTCAGTCCTCAGATTAGGTATCTTTAACACCTTTTCCTACCTTACTATTCAGGCTCTGTCAACTCAATGACAAACAACTTCATAAAAACCAGCCAATTATTCATCTGCATGATACAAATATAAATAGAATAAATGGTATTATTCACTTATATTTATTAAAATATCATTAATGTTAGCCATTGTTTTATTAATATTATTTTTAGTTAAGCATAACCTCTTTTGTTTCAGTGGAAATATACTTTGTTTCAGTAGGAAATAGATCTCTAGCTTCCCCATTTATACATATTATACACTGTAAGTTTAAAGACATTTTACTCCTACAATCAGGGTTGTCCTTATTTATTTTCAGATCAACTGGATAATGGATTTTAAAATCCCATTTTAATTTTATTCTTTTGGAGCAGGCCATTTCTTTTGGTCAAAGCTGTGTTTTTCATTTTATTTTGATGACAGTTAAACATAGCACTTTTCTCTCTCAAGAAATCTTCCATGTCAGAGCTTTAAGAACATATGAAAGGTTCTAAATTTTTCAGTTGTTGACCAAACAGTTTTGGACCACCCTTACTTTCATGTAAGACATTGCATTGAGTCATATTTAAAATACCAGGAAAAAGCAAATATAAATTTAGCCTTCAAGGAACAACAACTATAGTAATTCCATTGTACGTGATTATACAACAAAGTAGAACATGATAGATGACAAACAAAAGGAGGTATTGGCTACGATGCGCCGTCTTGCCTATTGGTTAAGTATAAGGTGTATATATTATAAATCCAGACTAAAGCCATCCACTTGACCTTGGATAATTATTGTGCTCTGAGGATTTCTTCTTAGGTGAATTAAGAATAATAAGAGCATGTACATTACAGAGTTATTTTGTGGGTTAAATGAGATAACATACATAACAACTTTTTATGTTATAGAACAGGGTGTAGTATTTGTCATTACTGGTGTTATAGGTAAAGTAGAAAAGAGCATCACAAAATGAGATGTAATATATGAGCAATTTTATAAATGAGAGAGGGAGAGGGAGGAAGAGAAAAGTCAGGAAATTCTTCAAAGAATTTTGACTTTAGAATTACATATTTCAGGGAAGATAAGATATAAACACATGGAAATGGGTGGAAAGAACATTTTATTTAGAAGGAAGCAGATGTACTGAGAGATGGAACCAAGAAAACGTCAGGAATCCATGGGAATAAGAGGTTGCTCAGCTTGACAGTTGGGCAGGGTATGTGAAGGGAGAAGTCAAGGCGGACTGCTAATATGCATCCAACATAGTAATCAGATCTTGATTCCATAGAAAATGTAGAGCACTTCAGGAGTTTTGATGATGAATGTTATCATAGAACCAAAATAATTTAAGTCGCAGATGTTATATGATGCTACTTCCAACTTAGAACAGAAAACCTTATAAACAGAATGTGTTGTTTATATGTCATAAGATAAATAAGGTAATTCATTTTCTTTAAAAATTTTATTTCCACTAAAATACGAACAGTTTGGGTCCACAACATCCCTCCTAAGCTCAATAGCAATAACCAAAACATCTACAGTGCTTAATTTTAAATATTATTTGTCCGCATCCTTTTAGGTATTTTAATAAAAAATGCAAATGAAACTTTACCATTATAAATAATAAAGATGAATGCAAGCTTCATTTTTGTCTTTTCCCTTCTCCCTCTACCACTTTTTATGAAAGTGATGTGGAAAAACAAACACCAGAATTTATGGGTAAGTGGAAGGGCCAGGCCTATGGAGTCAGCTGATGGGAAAAGACAAAAAACTGACTCAGAGGGACTGTGGTTTGCTGCTGTCACTTGAAAGTCTGAGTCCATGTGAAAATGAGCCTCTGCTCACAGAGTAACTTGATCCCAAAGATTTGCAAAATTTGACACCACATTCAAATTTACTGTTTAAAATTCAATGTTCCAGCATTTATTTCATAGTGCTATATATATATAAAGAATACATATTTAAGAATCTACCAAACTTAAATAATGGTGTATTTAAGCCCCTGTTATTGGCTTGGTTTCTTCCACAGTAACTGGTCTGGTTTAGGAGTCCAAACAGGTTTTACAACAGTAAATGACTATTTTATTAAAAGTTAACTAACACTAATATCCAGTCATTGTTTTTGATACTTATCCTATGAAATTATATGATCTCTTATAAAGATAAATTAAATTAGAATTTTGATTTGTGACAAAGAGATATTACTGGGTTATTGTGAAACATTTTTGTGAAAACACACATATGAACTTCCTTAAGAATGTTGAAAAAATAAAATGCTCTTTTAAACACTAACTTCTAAAATGAGTAAACTGCTCTGAAGGTGACATAACATCATTCTCTAACATTAGACCCTACTGTGTTAATTTGTTGTCATGCTATTGTTGTGCATTACAGAGGAAAGCATGAACCTTCAAGGGTTACTTCATTTTCTGCGGCTGAGAAGTTTATCTCCAAGGAACGATAACCAAGATCAAGCCACTATTTTATTCTTGAATGTATTCTATAACATTAGCATTGAGACCAAATTTCAATTTATTCCAGGCAGTTACCAAAATTTATTTTTATATCAGGTCTTATCTTTAGATCCAAATTTTTTATAATGACCTCAATTCCACTTTCTTTCCTGCATTTTTTGGTAGTTCGCTATCCCCATTTCCATGCAGTTAAAATCCATTGTAACACCTTATTTATACTATAGCCCCACACAATAGTTTTTATGCAAATAGTATTCACACAATCAGACAAAGGCTTTTTGAGCAGAAGAACCGCTGGGTAATGTTTCCCCATTTTTACATTCAAAACATCTTGGCACACTGATATGATAGTGAGGCTTAATCCTGCTAATGTCTTTTCTGTGGGCTTAACCAGATGCACCAACAAGCCCTCTAGAGTCATAAAGGGTGAGCAAATAAAAAAATGCCTCTGCCTCTTAGAGATGTTAGGCTGCACCTGCAAAATCTCAAATGACATCAACTGATGAGGGAATCAAATCAAATCCAAAAAAAGTGCCTTTTGCTTTTCAGAAGAAGTTGTTATCAATATACCTAGCAGTATTGTTCCTAAGGAATATGATTTCCTTCTGTATGAGGGAAGCAGGCTTAGATAAATGACTACAAACTGAACCACTCTACATTCATTCCATGGAGAAAAAAATGGAGAGAAGTGCTTCACTCAAGATCCGTTCTGGGATTGCCTGGAAGAATGGAGCTTGGTAGATTTTGCCATTAGATGCCCTGGTCCTTTTCTGCAACCATCCTATCTGTACTATACCCTTGACAAGAGGAGCTACAGGTTGGGTGCAGTACCTGGTTGGCTAAGAACAAGGCCGGCCAACTGAAGTTTCTAATTTTTGTAATCCTACTGTTTCCTTCATTGCAAATGCCTCTTCTTGAATACTCTCCTGAGTAACTCCCATTCTTCCTTCAAGACACTGCTTAAACATCAACTCCTCTAAAAGGTTTCCCCTGAGTCCTTCCACAGAATTAGTTACTGGTGGTAAAGCAGGAAAAATAATGTGTGAGTGTGTGTACCACTGAGTAACACGGGTCTGGCTTTGAATATTGGCCTAGGCAATTTCCAGCTGAATAATATCGGGCATGCTAAATTAAAACCTCAGAAACTCTGTTCTCTTTATCTATAAATTTATCCTTTTTTTTCATAGATTGCTTTGAAATATAATGAGATTACATAAGTTATAGAGTCAATGTTTGTGTCCTCTCAAATTTCATATGTTGAAATTCCAGTCCCTCATGCAATGGAATTTGAAGGTAAGGCCTTGGAGCGGTGATTCGGCATGAAAGTGGAGCCCTCATGATGGGGTTAGTGCCCTTGAAGGAAGAGACAGCTGTAGGTGTAGAAATTGCTCATATAGAGAATATGTAGTTCTCATGTATGTAGTGCTGTTCTGAGAGATATTTATACGGTAAGTCATTAACTCTCATACTGGCTCTATGATGGAGCACCAATATCTCCATTTTACAGAACAGGAAACAGAGAAATAGAGGAGATGTTAGATAGCTTTTCCAAAGTCTCACTGCTAGGAACCCATGCCAGCTCTCTTTAAATCTGGGCACTATGGCTCTAGAGCTTAGGGTACGCAATAAGTGGCAAATAAACAGCTGCATACCTAAATATATGTGCTAAGTATGTTCTTTAAAATGCAAAATTTAAAATTATTTTAATTAGAAATATTACTGAACTACATCAAAATAACTAGATTTTAATGGAGAAAAGGAGAGCAAAGAACAGAGACAGCTAGGAAATACAGCACCTAGGCATGTATGCAGCAAGATGCAAGAGCCTCAGCAGCTCTCCAGTCCCGAAGGATTTTCCCCACAGAGACATACACTCTTCATTTCTACCATAGAGTCATAGCTGAATTTCTGGAAATAAAACACCAAGTTTAATGACACAAAATATTAGTGATTTATTAGGTGTAGTAGATCCAATTTTTTAAGAGAAATACAGGGAATGTGTGAGCAATGGTTTTCCAAGGACAAATTTGGTGAAGGGGAAAAGAGATTATGGAGGAACTGAAATGGCATAGAGGAGACTAATACCTCCTATCCGGCTTTTAGGATTTGGCAAGCACTCACCCTTTTGGAAGAAAGAGCAGGTTTCCCCACTGGCTTTATAGAAGAAAACACATAGGGCAAAGCACTGTTACTTTGGACACTTGTATTGTTACCTATAAATTTTTAAGTATCTCTAGTTAGTTCCAGCTCCCTAGTGTCTGCACTGTGATTATGGTTGCCCAGCAGGGCACTGAAACAAGTGTTGTAGTATGAAACAACCAGGAATTTTGATCAATATTCTCAATAGTTATTTGGAAGGGAAAAAACCCCAGAAAACTACTTCCTGTCAGAAGAGCCTGCTCCCCTTAAATTTCAACACTGGCTAGAAATGAGTCTCCATTTTTTGGAAGAAATACCAGCTCTGCGGTGGGGGGGGAGTGGGGGGGTTTAATTTGTACCACTCTAAAGCTGTCCCTAACATTGAAAGGTAAATTGGCTTTATGCTAAGAAATATATTTCAATAGAATCATCAAAGCTGTGGTAGGATTGCAAGTTGTCATCAGTTATACAAATACCAGTTCTGCTAGAGTTAGGTAGGACTCTGACAGTATTAACTTCTTTTTTAATGTTGTAAAAAAAAAATACAAAAATTCACTGAAGAAAGAATCCTGGCACACTTCCTAGATGAGAAGATTGCACTTCCAAAACTATTTTTATAAAAATAGAGAAAGAAATTAGCAAATCTTACTATGTCACCATAGAATATCACTATAATTATTTTGTTTCTAAATTTAAATAGGCTTTATTTGATTTTTACTTAAAGCTATTTAACTCTTTTTCACTACCTTGTGTTATCATCTGGTAGCTGAACTTCCAGTCACCTCAGTTCTTCTGAATGTAGCTCCAACCTGGAGGCAAAATAACAGTCATGGAAGAACTTTTAGGGATTAAATTTAAACTTCTTGTTTTCCAAATGTGGCTCAGACACATAAAATGACTTTCTTAGACACATGGAACAAATGGAGGCAAGGATCCAGGAGGTGTTAGGCCAAAAATCTTGGTCTTTTAATGCTATTCCACTTCCTTCCAAAACCCCATTTTGCTTTTGAAAGGAAAACCCTAAGCAACACAAAAATGTAGTGTCCTAGAATCCTTCCACTGCACATGTTAGGAGAGATAGACATATCTACCAATTAGAACTCATTGATGCTATACAGTTAGCAAAATCAAAATTACTAAACTGTTTGTTCTTTCCTCCCTTTGACAACTTTAACTTCTGAAGTAGGTAGCAATAAGGTTTCCTCATGGTAGTATATGTAAGATGACTTTGAATGATAAGTGAACCTATATTTTGTAATAGTTACAAAATATTGTTAATAGCTCTATGGGATATAATCCACATAATAATGTGCCCATATTTAGAATGTACAAACTTATAAGTTTAGACATACACACATACATGAGATCTATCCAGAGAAAGTTCAGCCATTGTGAATATAATGAGAATGGTTTGCGTGACATTGATATAACCTGGTAGTCAAGGAGTATGGACTAGAACGCAAAAGCGTGAACAATGACAACTTCACTGTACTATTCAGTGGGGGCGGTAGATGCCATTGAGTGAGCATGTGTATTGTACGGCTGTTGCATTTTAAATGACCGTGCAAGTAGAGCAACGAATCTGCGTCAAATTTTATCATGAGCTTGAACATTCCTCTGTGAAAACTATTCAGATGATTCAGAAGGCTTTTGGGGATGATGCAATGAGAACAGCACAAATAAAAATATGGCACAAATGCTTCAAAACTGGTTGAGAATCTGTTGAAAGTGATCCACATTTTGGAAGGCCTGCGACAAGCAGAACATCTGAGAATGTTGAATGTATATGGGCTGCAATCAACAAAGACTGGCGACTCACGGTGCAAGAACTAGAAATTGATTTGAGGATTCCAAAAACTACTGTGTCTGAGATTTTGATGCAGGATCTTGGCATGAAACGTGATGTGGAAAAATTTGTTCTGTGGCTTCTGCTACCAGAGCAGAAGGAACAACATGCTATAGTTGCTAATGACTTGATTCAAACCACTGCCAATGATCCAGATTTCAAGAAGGTCATAACCAGAGATAAATTGTGGGTCTATCACTGTGATCCAGGAAGGAAGGTCCAGTTGTCCCAATGGAGGTTGCCTGGTTCTCCACACCCAAAGAATACACAGCAAAGTTGTAGCAATATCAAGACCATGTTATCTATGTTTTTTGATTGGGATGGTGTTGTCCATCATGAATACAACCCTCCAGGCCAAACAATTAATAAGGAGTACTGCCTCAATATTCTTTGTCAGTTAAGAGATGCAATAGATGAAAACAGATGCAACTACAGGCAACTGGTGATGGGCAGCACCATCATAACAACATACCTGCTCATGCATCATGTCTCGTGCAGAGTTTTTTTGCAAAACATCAAATGACCCAGGTGACTCAGCCCCACTAAAGGCCAGGTTTGGCACCCTGTGACTTCTGACTTTTCCCAAAACTAAAATCACCTTTGAAGGGGAAGAGATTTCAGACTGTTGATGAAATTCAGGAAAGTACAATGGGCAGCTGATGGCAACTGGGAGAACTGTGAGGTTCCAAGGTGCCTACTTTGAAGGGAACTGAGGCATTGTTGTTCTATGTACAATGTTTTTTATATGTTACATCTTCTTCAATAAATGTCTCTGTTTTTAATATCACATGGCTGGATACTTTCTTGACAGACCTTGTATATACACAACCATGAAACATTAAAATCAGTATAAGAATATATTCATTATTCCCCCCAATTTTTTTATGTCATTCCTATTTCCTCCAACCTCCCTATACTGAAGTAACTACTGATTCATTTTCTGTCCCAACACATTAGTTTGTATTTCCTAGGATTGCTGTTAAATGTAATAATAAAATATGAGTTTTTAGAGAGTGTGGCTTCTTTATCTCAGCTTTATTTTGCAACTCATCCATACTGCTGCATATATCAGTAGTGCATTCTTTACAACTGCAGAGTAGAACTCCATTGTATGGATATACCATGTGTGATTATCATATGGTGTATCTATCAGCTACAATTGATAGATATTTCAATCTTTTCTAGTTTGGGGCTATTACAAATGAAGCTGCTATGAACATTCATGTACAAGTCTTTGTATGAACATACCCTATCATTTCTCTTTGGTGAATATCTAGGTGTAGAATGGCTATGCATTTAACTTTTTAAGAAAATGACAAATAGTATTCTCAAGTGGTTGTTCCATTTTACATTCCCCCAAGGAAAGTATGAAAATTCCAGTTTTCCAACAGTATGTATTTTCCTCAAAAAATTAAAAATGGAAGTGCCTTATGACACAGTAATACCACTTCTTGGTACATATCTGAAGAAATTCAAAATACTAATTCAAAAGAATATACACACCCCTATATTCATTGCAGCATTATTTACAATAGCCAAGCTACGGAAGCAGCCCAAGTGCCCATCAGTGGGGAACTGAATTAAAAAGTAGCAGTATCTATACAAAATGGAATATTTCTTGACCATAAAAGAGAACAAAATCTTACCTTTTGCAACATCATGGATGGACCTAGAGGGTATCATGCTAAGTAAAATAAGCTCATTAGAGGAAGACAAATATCATATGATTTCACTTATATATGGAATCTAAAGAAAAATGTAAGTGTACAAACAAAGCAGAAACAGACTCATAGGTACAGAGAATAGACAGATGGTTGTCAGACTGGAGAGGGGTTGAGGAACTGGGTGAAAAGGCAAAAGGATTGAGAAGGACAGTTTGGTAGTCACAAAATAGTGATAGAGATATAAAGTACAGCATAGAAAACATAGTCAATAATATCACAATAACCATGTATGGTGCCAGGTGGCCACTGAAACTATCATGGAAAACACTTTGTAAAGTATATGATTGTTTAACCATTATTCTGTACACCTAAAACTAATACAAAATAATATTAAATGTGAACTGTAATTAATAAAATTACTTTTTACAGTGAAAAAAATTTTAAGTGTATAAAAGAAAATTTTTTAAAAAGGAAGTTCCAGTTTTCCAAATCTTTCTAAACATTTGGCATGATCAGTCTTTCAGTTTTAGTTATTCAAAAAGGTGTGTAGTGGTATCTCACTATGATTTTAATTTGCCTTTCCCTAATGACTAATGATGAGCATCTTTTATGCTGGTTTCTGAACTTCTATATCTTCTTCGATGAAGCATCTGTTCAAATCTATAGCCCAACTTTTTATTGAATTTTTTTGTTTTATTTTAATTGAGTTTGATAGTTCTTTTAAGTTCTGGATATGTGACCTTTATCAGATACATGATTTATCTGTATCTTGTCTTTTCATTCCTTAAGCAGTGTCTGCTGAAGAATGGAAGTTTTTAATTTTGATAAAATTTACTTTATCAATTATTTCTTTTATTGATCATGTTATTGGTTTCATATCTAAGAAATCTTTGCCTAATCCAAGAAAATAAGACTTTTTATTACATTTTCTTCTTGAAATATTGTGTTTTTAGGTATTGCATTTAAGTCTGTGACCCAAAATGGAGTTAATTTTTTTGTATATGGTCCAGTCTTAATTTTTTGTGTATAGTATGAGATATGGATCAAAGCTCTTATTTTCCTCTTTCTTTCTTTCCTTCTTTCTCTCTTCTTTCTTTCTTTCTATATGGCTATCCATTTGTTCCAACATTATTTGTTGAAAATACTATAATTTCTCTGTGGAATTACATTTGATCCTGTGCTGAAAATCAAGTGTCCATTTGTGAGAGGATCTAATTCTACCCTCTATGTTTTGTTCCATTGACCTATTTGTCCACCCTTACTTCAATACCTTAGTCTTGATTACTGAAGCTTTATAACTCTCACAATCTTTTAAAAAAATTTATTTATTTATTTATTTATTTATTTATTTATTTATAGAGAAGGGAAGGAGAAAGAAAGAGAGGGAGAGAAATATCAGTGTTTGAGAGAAACATTGACTGGTTGCCTCTCACACATGCCGCAGCTAGGATCATCCTGCAAACCAGGAATGTGCCTGATGAGTAATCGAACCTGCGACCTTTCCACCTTTCACTTTGTGGAAAGATGCTCAACCTACTGAGACACGCTGGTCAGGGCAACTCTCACACTCTGGTAGTGTTAGACCTCCAGCTTTATCTTTTTCAAATTCATTTTGGCATTTTTGGTCATTTGCTTTCTCATATAAATTCTGGAATCAGTTTTCAATTTCTATAAAAATACCTGCGGCAAGCTGGTTTGGAATTGTGTTGTGTCTATAGAATAATATGGAAGGAATTGACATTTTAACAATATCATGTCTTCCAACCCATAAACACAATGTATCAATCCATTTATTTAGGCCTTCCTTAATTTCCTTTAGCACTGTTTTTTTTTTATAGTTTCCATTGTACAGACTATGCACATCTTTTTATGGATTTATCCCTAAATACTTCATTTTTTGGTGCTATTCTAAATATCTTCAATGTTTTATTTATATTGACTGATAATATATAAAATATAATTGATTTTTGTATATTGAGCTTATATCCCATAACCTGCTAAACTCACATCTTAGTTTAAATAGTTGTTTTGTAGATTCCACTAGATTTTGTGATTTTGTTCATAGGTATTCACGTTACCTGAAAATAGAAGAGTTTTACTTCATTTTCTTACCTAGATGGCTTTTTTCTTGCCATAATTTGCTGCCTAGAATTTCCAGGACAATATTGCACTGGTAAGTACTTAACTGAATCCTCAAGAGGGACACTTGCAGATCTCCAGAGTTCTCTGTCCAATATTCTCTTCTCAGGATCTATCCTGAGAACTATAGCCACCTAGGTCTCTGCATACTCTCAGCTTTGTAGCCTCAACTCAGTGGTGGGGTGGGGTGGGGAGTGTGTCATGCCCCCCTTTCATTCCCCTTCCTTGTGCTATGGCCTGGAAACTCCCCAAAAGACTAAATTGGGGCAATTGTAGGCCCTGCTTGATTTTTTCCCATCTCTCGGGAGTCACTTTCTTTCATTGCCTGACATACAGTGTTTGTAAACTGTATTACATATATATTGTGTTTTTGTTATTTCAGGCAGGAGTATAAATCCATTGTTTGTTATTTCATCTTAATTGGAAGTAGATGTCATTACATATTTTTAATGTACACTAAAATATAACTGAGTTATACTGTAATAGAGTGTTGATACAATTCCCTTTTAAACTATTTTAAGTAGAAAAACTAGTCTATTTATTTTGAAAATCATTACGTATAATAATGCAGGTGAAACTGATATGGCAAAAACCTAAAGGCAGTACTAAAAGCGCTGAAGTTACAGAGTCTCGCAACAGGGAGTAAATTCACAGTTGAGGTGGGTGAGGGCTTGGACTGAAAGAAGATCAACCAGGAAGATGCAATGACTCCAAGAAAGGAAGGAAAAAATCTGGAGGCCTTAAGAGTAATTTGGACCTATTTAGTGTAGGGGTGAGGGGTCTGTATTCAGCAAAAGTTATTTTAGTAATCACTGTAAAGAACTGTAGTAAATCACTACAGTTGATTCACTACAGTTGATTCACTACAGCTGATTCACTACAGTTGACTCTACAGTAGAATCACTGTTCTTTGCTGTAGTAAAGAACACTAGAACTTTAGCTCCTAATGATAAGTTTAGATCAATAAAGGGTTGATCTGTGTTCAGAATACTATGATGAAGTAAGTAATCACAATACATTTTAGGAATAATTCAATAAACATTTGTTAAAATTTCTTGGCTTAAGTAGATGGCTTAAAGATTTCTAGAATTTATTTACGTGAACATATTAATAGTGTTTCCTGAAAACTATAGAAGAACGAGATGTTATTGTTCATTACTTTTCAGATTATTAAGGGTAAAGGAATTTGGTGTTCTAGGGTAAACAAGGAGCAATTTAATTGAATTTAAAAGCTCTGAGTTGGAGCACTCCAAAAGTGTTCTGGCACTTGCAATGATCTTTCCGATCTTCAGGTGGACAGAGGGTGGGAAAGGACCAAAATATGAACTTATCATTAGGGCACTTAGCTTACCAGATGTCACAATGCATATAGTACGAGCCTAAAAAGGCAGCACCCTCTGAAGTCCCATAAGAATAGCTTTTAATTTGTTGAATTCCTTCTGGAACTACAAGTGCCTCATTCGGGGATGCTTTAACTTTTACAAAGCTGTTTAATAATAGAAGTAAATACTTTTGTTATAATTTTACAGTTAAAACACTTCATCACATCTTATCTCAACTTTAATACTCAGAAAGATTACAGAGTTATAATTATATCTACATTATTGATGAGAAAGTTCTGAGAGAATGTGACCCGTCTACAATCATGCAGTCTCTAGGTGGCAATGCTGGAGATGAACACAGACCTCTCTCCCAAGCTAGTGCTATTTTCAACATGCGGAAATAAGTTTGGGTCTCATTTTTAATTCCAGTTTTGATTCTCTAGTAGGGTTAAATAAAAACTAACCTGAATCTACTGGCAGGCTTGAAAGGCCTCTGAATCTCCTAAAATGATTTCATATATAATGACTTGTTTTTAAATAAGTGAAAGGTCCAAGACTTTAAGACCTAAAATGGGTTAAAAAGTTCTTCTTGCTCTAGGTAGTTTTGAAATGATCCTTAAAGCTGGAGTTGACACTCCCAACAGCTCCTCCCATTCCAACAGCAGGATGAGATGTGGTTTTTATCTCAGTAAACACCAGGAACCTAAATGAGGACTGAGTGCTGTTTCAACTTCTGTTTGAATCAGTGTTTCCTTACTGCCCACTTCTGTTTTGCTTAGGACAGGTTATTTCACGCCTGGGGCTATGGCCTTAACCACCAATTTAACTCTATAGCTTTCCACCCACACTGCCTTTCTGTCAGTCAACTGAAACCAGCTCTACGGATTTAGCTGGTGGCTTCCAGATCTGATCCCTGAAAAAAAAAGTCAGTATTTTCTAGAAAGAATGATTTTGAGTAGAAATCACCATGGATATAGATTATCTTGTCCTTACAGCAGGAATCTACCATTTCCTAAAGGGGAAATAGCAAGTAGATGGCAATCTGTGTCCAGCTGGAGGGGGTCGAGGGGCCTGTGTTCTCCCTGGGGAGGGTTGCAGTAGCATGGCCGCTCCAGTCAGGCAGTCTCCAAAGTAAAGTTCTCTTAGATTTTCCTTCCTTTTCTTCTTTTTTTTAAATTAGTGCTTCGGTAGGCTTTTCATTTTTGTTTGTTTGTTTTTTGTTTGCCTATTTCACAGCCAATGCTGGTTCTAAAAAATGACTTACTTGACTCGCTTGTCCTCCTCTCCAACACTCTCCCCTCTTTAATTTCCAGCAATTCCTTCTCCGACAGTGGCTTGTCACTCATCAGCTGGCTCCCACCCAGCTCTATGACCCCATCTCCTATTATTATTTTCTCTGCCCCTATGTTCCAGATCTTCTTCAAACCAGCCAGGCCTTTGGCAACTTAGGGCCTTTATACATTGAGGTACAAAACTATCTTTCTCTCAGATAGCCACATGGCTTGCTTCTTTACTTTATTTAGGTTTTTGCTCAAATGTCACCTTATTAAAGTCCACCCTGTAAAAAAGAGTGACCTTCCTTCATCCCAATGCTATCCCACTTAGCCTGCTTCATTTTTCTTTAGAGCACATCACAATGTCTAGAATACTATACACTTACTTATTTGTTTGTTTATTATCTGCCTTTTCCCACCCAGTTAGAATGTAACTTCTATGACAGCAGGGGTTTTGTCTGTTTTGTTTCTCGATGATCTCCAGCAACTAGAGTAATGTCTGGAAAAAACAAGGTATTCAATGAATATGCTGACTGAATGAGTAAATAAATGTTGTGTGCCATCAAATTAACCTCTTAATTTTCCATTACATGTTATGACACTTGCCATCAAATTTTAGGTAGTACTTCTGGGTCAAATACTAGTGAGGCTATCCATATGGATTCTTGGATAAGCTGTTATAAAGTGGACAGTGAAGTCTTGCCTACGGCTATGTGTCACTAAAAGGGAAATACATTTGCATGCCTCAGCTCTCTGTTATGGTTTATAAATTATTTCTTAAAGTTTTGTAATAATTTTTCTTCAGATTTTTATCAATTACTCTATTTTGCATTATAATACACACTTAATAATGTGGACTATTCTAAACAAAAATATTTACTCACTAAGTCTTATGCAACCATAACTTAATGTAACTGAAGTAAGCCCTGTAGATTTGACTAGAGTTTATTTTAAACTTGTGAACTGTTAGATGCATAAGAAACAATGAGTCACCAAACCCAGTCTCCCACCCCACTTAGGAATTCCTTCCAATAAAAATTATAAGCAATAACTACAAAAGTGACAGCTTCCATGTATAGAGTTTCTATCTTACTATCAGTTAATCATGTTAGGTTATAATAAATGTTTGTTTGAATGTGAGACTTTAACTGGATCCCTTTGGTAACACAGCTAACCAGATGGGCAATAGTCATTGGAGCAGCAACACAGTGTAAATTACTGGTAACTTCTGTATATGGCTGATCATTGCTTATGTTTAGGATATTATATTGTGCATGCAAATCTGTTTTGTGATTCAGGACCCACCCCACATATGACCTTAATCTGCTGCCGCAGTCTCTCATCCAGGAAGAATGATTATCTTATGGGCATCTCTGGGACCTAACCTGGCAGCCCAAGGCTTTTAAAACTGTGTACAGGCATGTCTTTCTCACCCACATCACTCCTTAAGAATGAATGACCCCACAGCCACAGCTAGATTCCAGCCAGAGAGCTCTGCTCTTGATTTAAAGCTTAAGTGGACTCAGAAAATCATCTTGGGTTGAATCCCAAAGGGGGAAAAACACAACTTGAGTGGTAAAAGAAAAACTGCCTTCTCTCCTTTTTTGTGCCACCCAGGAGTATGCTCCCAGTTCCTTCTGGTTATGCTTAACCAGGGCAGCAATGTCAACAGACAATTCAGTGAAAGCCTTGAGCTTAAAAATAAACCATCATGGCCAGGACCCATTTCCTTCAGGACTCACTGCTCAGACTCAGCATGTTAACAGCCTGCCTTTCCAGTGGTGCCCTCTCAGGGTTGACAGGGCCATGGCTGGGGAGGGAACCCAGGAGTTCCTACAATCTTGTACACATGTGTTGATCTCCACTCAAGGTCACATAAATATGCACAGACCAATTAAAGATCAGTTATTATGTAAACAAACGGGCAGTGCTTGTTGGCACTGCCACATGCTGTAGTGCTGTTAGCTAAGGAAAATAGAGCTACCAAAGATGTCTTGTTAGGTACATTAATGCCATTTACACTCATTCTTCAGATAAGTAAGCTAATTAGAAACAGACACTAACTTCAGAACTTCATTCAAAACCCTAACACATTGAGAGGTGAGCTTCTTGCCAAAGTTGTGCTGTAGTTTTAGAGCAAAGGCAGGACTGTTTTACAGAGCTCCCAGTTTCAAGACTGTAACTGATTCAGTCACCAGTATGTCGTCAGGCTGCTGCTGCTGCCATATGAGAACTGGAACTGCAGTAAGTGACTAAAAACAAAGATTATTACTGTTAATGTGTTTACTTATGTGGTCTCTCCTAAGAATGGCAAGGACAGAAATGTTTACTCTAGATCATCTGTTTTTATTTACCCTTTGTTTTTTATTTTTAAATACAATTTTAGATGTAGAAAATACGACAGTGTAGAGAAATGTAGAGAGGGCAGGAAATAATAATTACCTATGGTTACACCATCTGCAGCTACTACTGTTATTTTGCTTTGTCGCATTTCCCATATAATCCTGCCTCAACACGCACATGTTTATACAGACGTCCATGCATTATTTTTTTTACAAAAACTAGGTATATTAAATATATTTAGTTTTGTATTTTTCCAAGATATACAATAAATATTTCCCTATATTTAAGATGAAAATATGATTTAATGATTGCACCATAGTCTATCATATGAATGTACAAGATTTGCGTAAGTAAATTGTTTGAAATTTAACCAGTTTCCAATATTTCACTATTATAAATATATTGCATCAAATATCCTTCTTCTGTATCAAATCCTGCATCAAATATCCTTCTGCATATACTTTGGCACACAAATGGAATTACTTCTCTCTAGCCTGTGCTTTTAAAGCACAGAAAAATATATGATCATTGATAAGGTCAATGCTCATGAGTGTTAGTATGAGAAAATTAAAATACAAAAATAATATGGCCAAGAGTTGGACTATTCCAAGAGACATTCAGATTTTCCTATGGTGATCTTTTCTCACTGTGGCCTCAAGCATAATTGCATTACAAAATCAAAGGCAAGTAGAATTTGTCAGAGAAATTTGGATTTGATCAGAATTAAACTTACGACTTGGACTATTCTGATCCTAATGCTCTTGCCACAGCTAAGGACTAAGACTGGGCAACAGAAACAAGGCTGTGCAACATGAAAGAGGGACCGCAGGTCTAAGCATGACATATAACTCTCTCACATCCATATTTAAGTGTGCATTGTTGATACACTCGTGTATCTTCATACACATGCCCTTGCATGCGTCCACATCCCACATCCTCTAATTGGAAATTCTCCCTGTCTTGTCCACCTGGAATTTTACAGTGCACACATCAAAGCCTGTCTTGAAGTCACTTCCTCTGAGAAGTCTTCCCTGCCCTTTCCAAAAACTGTGGCTAACTCTGGGATCCCATAACATTACATATTGAGAAAGAATCATTCGGTTGTGTGTGCAGATTACACTCAAATGATAATCCATGAAGACATAAACAATGTCTTATTTATTATTGTAGGTCTGTAGATTTTGGCATATAGTATGGATTTGATAAATGTTGGCTGAATTAAGAAATAGTGATGGGACTGATATTAATAACATGAATTATGGTTCACTCACCTGTATACAACCCTGACAGGCTCCTCAGCTAGGTTTAGAACATGTAAAATATAAAAGCAGAAATTTTTCATTTTCATGCCTGGCCTCTCAGTCATACTAGTCTCACCCATTGATCAGCGACTCTGGTCACTGTCACCATTGTGGGCCAACTCCTTGGGTCTCTGACCAACTT
Source organism: Anoura caudifer (assembly GCA_004027475.1). Lineage (NCBI taxonomy): Eukaryota > Metazoa > Chordata > Mammalia > Chiroptera > Phyllostomidae > Anoura > Anoura caudifer. Next base: position 15,251 of record PVKU01009842.1, on the reverse strand, counting down.
AATGATCCTTTTCATGAGAGAGTACACTGCCCAGAATGTCGCATGCTGGGAGAAAAACAATGGAGTGCTTGGTTTCCAATGGACTGTAGTCACCTACACCATACACAGATAACACATACACCTGTATACACCTGGACAAGCACAAATACAGAGAGATCACTCATTTCTATAGTTGTGTGCAAAATTCACATGCCCAGTCCCAGGTGATGTCAAAAGGTAGAAAAAAAGGATAAAATAGGAAAAGCAGAATCTAAAATGAAAGCATAACAAGAAATCATGACTGTTTTGTGAGAGATGGGTCCCTGGGTGAGAGACAGAGGGAGAAATATTTGATCAGTCAATAAGCCATCAGTTACTAATTATAAATAGAAGCAGCACAGGATTAGCTGCTTAGCTCTATTTTCTTTTAATCTGTCACCTCCCCAAGTAGGCAACCTGGAGGCATAAGGCTGGTCAGAACGACAGTGTGCAGTTCTCAAACCGCATCTTTATCAGCTGATGGAGGCAGTGATGACCACATTGATGAGACAACAGTGGAAAGATATGACTCTAAAGCATTGTTTCTCAAACTTTAGTATGCAGGAGAAATGTCTTGGGATCTTGTTAAAAGTGCAGATAGTCCCTACCCTAAATAATTTGGTTTCTGTATGCACGTGGTAAAAGCCAAGAAACTACATTTTTTAGCAACCACTCAAGTGAATTCTGAGGTGGGTCTGAGGGCCATTCTTAAAGGAAACACTTAATTAAAGGGACTTTAAAGAGATACAGAAGAAGGGAAGAGGCAGAGATATAAAGCACCTAAAGTCACCAAGCAGTGCACACTTTTGTATATCGCAGTCATTAAAGTAATTCTCAGTGGTTTTCTCTGCTTCAGCTAAAATATTCTCACATTAATTCACATTAATTTTTATTTCATTAGCTTGAGATAATGTGGCCAAAGTTTATAAATATATTTATTTTTCCCTCTCTCCCTTCTCCCCTCTATATATGTATATATGTCTGTCAGCACACATAGTACTGCCATGAAAAACACCTTGTGTTTGTTACAGCTTCATGCTGTTAGCTAAATGACTTATTCATGAGCAGACTAGGAAAATAGTAAAAAATATTTTTCAGTTCATTTTGAACACACCTTCCACCGAGCTTCCCATAACCCCTCAGTTTATTATACTGCATCAAAACACCTTGTAGTTCCCTTCTCTAGTATTTGTAATACTCAGTCTTGCTCACCATTTGGAAAGCTCCATGAGGACACAATCTCATCAGTGGCCAGCACTAAGAACAGTGCCCAGCGTATATAAGCTTCTAAAATTTTCTGCTGGAAGAATGGATAAGCTTTATCTTGAATGATGAAAATCTATTCCAAGATAATTTGTCCAAAAGGAGAATTATGGAATAAAAAGTTTAGATTTTCTGAAAGAATGAAGGAACTATATGAGGTCTCTCTGGAAAAAATCCAGCCATTATTAATATAATGAAAATGGTTTGCACATCATCAATGTAACCTGGCAGCCAAGGAGAGTGGACTCTCCTCGGAAACAATGATGACTTCACTGTACTAGTCAGTGGGGCTGGTAAACGCCATTGAGTGAGCTTGTGCACTGTGTGGCCGTCACATTCAAAATGACTGAGTGAGTAGAGCAATGGATCTGCATCAAATTTTGCATTAAGCTTCAACATTCCTTCGTGGAAACTATTTGGATAATTCAGAGGCTTTCAGGGATGAAGCAATGAATGTAGCACAAATAAAAGTGTGGCATAAATACTTCAAAGATGGTTGAGAATCTGTTGAAAGTGGTCCAAATTCTGGAAGGCCTGCAGAGTTTTTTGGCAAAACATCAAGTCACCCAGGTGACTCAGCACCCCCTACAGCTCAGATTCGGTGCCCTGTGACTTTTGGTTTTTCCCAAAACTAAAATCACCTTTGAATGGAAAGAGACTTCAGACCATTGATGAGATTCAGGAAAATCTGATAGGGCAGCTGATGGTGATTCCAGCAAAGGATTTTGCAGAATGTTTTGAACAGTATTAAGAGATGCTGGGAAAACTGTCAGGTTCTATAGTGCTCACTTTGAAGGGGACTGATGCATCATTGTCTTATGTACACTGTTTCTTGTATCTTCTTCAATAAATGCCTCTATTTTTTCATGTTACATGGCTAGATACATTCTAGACAGACCTTGTACCTTGATTGATAAAAAGCTATTCAAATGACTTGACCAAAGAGAATAGTTAAATGACAAGCTACCAGAGATTGAAATGATAAAACAGGCACAGAAATCTTTCCCCTGATTTAGAATCCATTGTCACCTTTTTGGTGAGTGACTTCTTTTCTTCTTACTCCACACCTAGTTGGTGAGAAAGGTGAGAAAGCCTCCAACAATGAAGGCTGTCCATACCTCCTGGTTGCAGGAAGACAAAGGCTGGCCAGCAGCACCAAGGTGGACCGTGTATAGGGGGTGGGGTCTGAGCTGAAGGCCTGACCAGAGAAGTCACAGGTCAAACATTGATCACTACTGAGGAGCACTGGGGGATGCTCTTGTGATGGTCTGAAGCGAATGCTGCCCTTTAACCAATGGCAGTTCAGGTGTTCTCCCTTGTGGCTGCCTTCAGATGGACCTTCTATGGTTTCAAGGCCTGATCAGGACCTTGATCTGCCTTGAAGAAGATTTCCCCCTCTCAGGAATCTCTGGTTCATTGCCCAATGGCACATTTGTGTCCTCTGGGATGGAAAATCAGGATTTTCAAAGACAGAGTTCAGTCTCTACTGTTTTGAAAAAAACTTCCCTAAGTATTGTGATCCATTCTCTTGGTTAGGAGTTTAGAGTTCATGTCAGCTTGTCATCAAAGAAGAGCCTTCATGATCGAGCTAGTTATGGACTTATCCTGAGAAAAACGATGTTTTCTGCCTTCTTTGATCCATCTAAGGCACATCGAATCAATAATTAAGATTGTTTTTATCTTTGTGCTGGAATTATAGATTTGGACAATGAGTTCTGCAGCTTGCCTTAGGTCTGTGAGCTGAGACCTATCCTCCAGAGGGGTGTGCACTGGAAAGCTAGCACACCTGCATTCAAACCCAAGTTCTGCTATTTACTTGCAATATATCCGGGAACAAATTAGTCAGCCTCATTTTCCACATTTGTGAAGCAGAGATAATGATAACAAATATCACAGGAATAATTCTGTGAACATTAAATGAGGAAAGGATTAAAAGTTCCTTGATTCTGGCATTTAGTAAGTGTTCGATAAATACTCCTTCCCTCCCCTCCCCTCCCCTCCCCTGCCTCTCAGAAAAGGTCTCAGTTTGCAGCCAAAGCCCTTCTGAGCGTCTCAGCATTCTGCAGCCCTTCTTCCGTAGGCAGAAGCACTCTCCCTGTATCTCACAATATGACATGTCATACTGTCCTTTTTCCTCAAGGAAGAAACAATTTCTCAGCTAAGTGAATAATTTCCTCTAATATTACTTGTATCCCATCAAATACTTACATTGTATTCATATTTTCTACTTCTAAGTCACAAGTCAAGGGATAAAACATATTATCTGATTAGGCTTGTATGTAAATACAAACATGGGCTTTCTACCAGTATACCTTTAAAGAAAACTCTTTAATATTTAAAAGAAACATAACTTTGTCACAACTTTCAACTCAAATACAAGGTGTAGTCATGATTAAATATGGTTAACAAAGCAGAGTGGTCCCTCATTCATGGATTTTGGCAAAAAAGTTGGAACATAAGGACAAGGCTATTAATGTAATGAGAATAATTACTGTTTATATTGTGCTTATCATGCGTCTGGGCTAGGTTGAGTGATTTACATTATCTGATTTGATTCTTATAATAATGCTTTGAGTTCGATGTAGTTTATCAGCATTTTACAGGTGAGAAAACTTCAGAAAAAGAGGTTAAATAATTTGCTCAAGGTTACCTAGCTAGTAAGTGGGAGCTAGGATACAAACCCAGTACCAGTGGACATCAAGGCATATATACATTATCCATGCAGAATCTGCCTCTCCAAGGCTTGAGCATCACTGATATAACAGACACCTGATCACCTGAGGGGCATGGTCTCCCCACTGGACAGCAAGAATCTGACTTTTGGATGACTCAATGTCCCAGGATGAACTGGCAATGAACCCTTGCCATCAGAGCCTGTCCCTTAGAAATGATGCATCCAAATGTCCAGGGTACAGGCCCACAATCTGAGATATGTGTTTAGAATTTTCCAGAGAAATGTCGGGGGCCTACCCACTATAACTATGTGAATAACCAGTCTTGTGTGGCTTTAGTAGGGGTGGGTGGAGTGGGGCAAAGAGAATTAATCTGTCATGGGGAAAATCTTTTTCTCCCCTGTCAAATGACAAACCTCAATTACTGAAACACAAACACATGCTAAGGAAGTCGCTGATTTTCCTTCAACAACCAGTGCCTAAAAACCAACATTGAAAAAAACTGATTCCTACCTTCTGAGCTTCAATTTGACACAAAATTCCCTGTCAGGTCTACTTTCCAGGTTTACATGGCAACACTGCTTGTAAACAACTCAGCTCTTCCCAACACCAATGAAAAGTAAACCAGGTGGCAACCTGACTGAGGGCAGTTTTAAGAATGGGGAGAAAGATGTGCTTCTCATTTGACCTGATTGCAATTCTGATCTTCGCATACCAAGTGAATGCATTAGAAAATCAGCTCCGTTTGAACAAGAATGTGCATAGCAAATGCTTTCAACAGGTCAGGCCAGATGGGGTGAAACGATCATTTTTCTTTCTGATTGGGAGCAGTAGCATGACTGCTACACTGGTTAGGAGAGGCATGATGATTGTCCTAAGTAAAATGAAACAGCCTTTATTATGACATTTCTGTAACTCCCTTGTCAGTTGCTCTGATTTGAGATTTTAAGCATGATTGTGAGAGAATTTAGTTCCTGTTGTTTTCATGCCCTGCAGTAAAGATATTAATGAAAATCACGTTAGAGCTCCCTTTCCATAGTGCTTTCTCAGGCGGGCGCTGCCCACCAGCGCAGCGCAACTCGGAGAGGTTTTCATGAGCAAGAGCGGACGGAAGCTTTGGTTCAGCCCCCTAAAGTTAAACGTATATAATATTGGCCATTTTTCTGGAAAATTTTCTGAACTTCCTATATATTCAAATCTAGTTACCTGTGCTAGCTTTAATAAACAAGTGACATGAGGGTCTGTGGGGTTTTTTGGCTGTTTTTTGTTTGTTTGTTTGTTTATTTGTTTTCTGGTACCTGGGCAACTGTTTCAGGGAGCAAATTCGTGTCTCTTATAAGCAACTTCCCGATTTTATTTTTGGCTATAAAAGAAGCCCTGGAGATAAAACAACAATCTCAAATGAAAAATCAAAATGTAAATCAGTTGTTTCATGAATGATTTGGCAGTTCCTGGCACAGAGGAGGTTCAAGGAAGGAGACAGCATGGTAGCAGAGACATTGGACATTTAGATCCAACCACCACGAAGGAAGCAGGGGCACCAAGAAATTGACTGCTGGCCAGGGGGCATCATCCAGGCAGTTTAAACAGGAAAGAAGGCTTAAGGTTGTTCTCACCTTTGGGGAAGAGGCTTCGGTAGGTAACCCATTTTAAAGGGTAGGCATTCCTCACATTTCATTAGAATTTACAAAAGGAAATATTACTAACAGATCTTGGTTCTGAAAACCTCTACCCTGACCTCTTATTTTAAAATAGCACATAATAGTTAAGGACAATGGGATATTGAGTGTTTCTTATTCTAGATAAAAACTGTGAATTGAGTTAAGTTGGGGAAATGATACAAGATTTGGTTTCAAGTTTCTGCCATGAGGAAAAATTATGGCAGAGATCACTTTAGAAGATAAAATACTTTTTCTATAAAATTATGATGATAAACTGAGCAAAGGAATTCACAGAAGTATATAAAAGATGGCCAGGAAACACAGGGAAAAAAATCAAACACACTAGGAAACAGAGAAATAAGGATAACAAGGTACTATTTCTTTTCCTAGCAAAAAGGTTAAAACGAGTGATGACACCAGTATTTGGAGAAGGTGTGGCTGCTCTAGCATGTGCATGTACTGATGGCTGGAAAGTATATTAGTACCAATTTTCTAGAGTGTGACTTCAGAAATTTTGTGTAAAAATGGTCAACAACTCCACAAAGATGCATCCATCAAAAGATTGTCTGTAATAGCAAACACTAGAGGCAAAATCCAAATGCTAATGAATAGAATGTTTTAAGTAAATTAATGATCCTCATTATGGTGGAATAATAACAACCTTCAAAAATAAGGTTGAATTATATTCATTGGCATGGAAGGATGCACATAGAGTATTTCTAAGTGAAAAGAGCAGATTAAATACACTATAGCATACATTTACTATATTTATTTATTTATATTATATATACACACACCCTATACTCACTATATATACACACACACATAAATATACACACTTATGCATATGTATAGTAAATATATAATATATGGGATATAATTTAAATAGCTTGTATTTATATAATACTGTATATATTGTATATTAATTGTCTTCCCCATATTCACATAAGAAAATCATTAACCATTGTTAAATAAATAAACCCTTGCTGCTACTCATCTTAGAACTGAAGTAATATTTTCTGTACAAATAGCAGATCATTATGAAGTTTTGAAGTCTGCAGTTTTGAAGATCTGATCCTAAGTTTTCTTATTATTTGCTGATTATATTTAAACCAATATTCTTCTCTACCTTGGCTTCTTAATACATATATACCTCTAAGTTGGATAGATACAAGTCAAGTAATCTTTTTCATGAGGCATAAAAGATGACACCAAACAATTTTGCTTTGTTAGATTTATACATTTTTATTTATGAAAGAAAAATATTTAGGTAAGTATCTAGGCACAAAAATGTGAATATGTTTATCTCAGGATTATGAAAATTTGTGTGAACTTACATATTTATGTATTGATTGCCTTTTGTTTACTTTGATGTTTAAATTTATTTTGTTTTATTTTGTTTTGGTCTTTTAGTTTGCATACTTTAACAAAAGAAGAAAAGAAAACTAGGATAACCCCAGCAATGTATCTGTAACTTTCGCTGTGTACTCTTCTGGCTTGGGTACCAAAATAAACCTGGAGGACTCCTGTTCTTCCATGGGAATCTCTTCTTTTGGCCACTTGTAGTTCTTTGTGCCTAAAACAAGTTGATTATCTGTCCCTTCCCTTTTTCATGCCAATTTCTTTCATCAATAGCATTTATGAACTCAGAAAGTAGTTTGAAAGTGCAAATTCCCAGTTATAATGTAAATATGTATTAGGGATGTAATAAGCAACATGATGACTACAGTTAACACTGCTATGTGATATATGGGAAAGTTGTTAAAAGAGTAAATCCTGAGAGTTCTCATCACAAGGATTATTTTTCCCATTTATTCTTTCTTTTCTTTTTAATTGTATTTATATGAGATGATAAATGTTAGCTGATCCTATTTGGTAATCATTTCACTATACATGTATATCAAACCATCATGCTATGTTCCTTAAACTTGTAAAATGATGTATAGCAATTATTCCTCAATGAAACTGCGTAAAAAAAGAAGTTTGGTTTGTCAGATAACAAAATGGAAGGGTGATGGTTTTAAGGGTCAAAAAAAAGAGGAATGGGCTAGTTCCCTTCTTTTCTTTCTTTAATTCTTTAATTTTTTTCTTTTATTGACTCTGGAGAGAGAAGAAAGGAGAGAGAAAAAGAAGGAGAGAAATACCCTCTTGCAACCCAGGCATGTGCCCTGACTAGGAATTGAACCTGTGACCCTTCAGTTGCAGAATAACACCCAGCCAACTGAGTCACACCAACCAGGGATTCTTCTTTTCCTGCTTCTTCCATCCTCTTCTCTTCTCTTCCTTTCCCTTCCCTTCCCTGCCTTACCCTCCCCTCCCCTCCTCACTTCTTTTCTTTTCATATTGACTTTCAAGACTATGGTCTTCAAGGTACAAATATATGCGACATCCTGTCCCGACAATATGGAAAGATTAGAGAAATATACTTACTAGCTATAATATTTAGTTAAGTAATTAAGACATGGTTTGAATACTTTAACCTTCTATTATCAAGTTTATTATATGAATGTATAAGTAGAAAGATGGATAGAGAGTTAGATGAATGAAAGAGTTAAATGGATGGATGAATAAATGGATGGATAGTGGGTAGAGCAATAGATAGACAGGCAAAGACTAAGACAGATTCATATGAGCAGGTCTAAAGAATTCAGTGCACTAACCAGTCCTGCAAATATAACAACTTTTGAATTAAACTAGGTAGGTGTAGCAATATGTTCTTTTAGGGAAGAAAGATAAAAACATAATTGCCATCTGAGGGAAATGCAAAATCACCATTAGGCAAATACCAGAGTTGCAGGCAACATCTACCAATAGATTCTAATATTATGTACAAATGTTTGAGAGGAAATAGAATGTTAGCACTTACTAAAAATATCTCCTTCAAGATATTTATCAATTAGAAAGAGAAAATTAGTCATTCTATATTGGAGAAATCCAGTATGTATTATGTTAACCAAATGAGCAAGGTTAATGCCACCAGTAATAATATACATAGGTATCATATGTCACTGATGGGGGGGGGGGAACTAGTGAATTTTAATAAGGTTTCAAGTTTAGTTTTTCCTTTTCCCAAAGTTATTTTTTAGATTTAGGGAAAGCTGGGATAAGGGTACAATTAGTAAACTCTTTGCACTAATTTTGCAATTTTTCAGTGAGTATTAAATCACTTGAAAATAAAAAAAAAATGAGGAAAATTGTTATGCCTTCCTTCTGGGTTTGATTCTTGTTCCACAGATGTGAAAGAAAATTTAAAGTCTTCACATGTCGTTTTCTATTTTACATATGCATAGATTTATCCCCAGTCTTAACAATATAGCTGAAGGAGACTTTTTTACAATCCATAATGTTAAACTGACAGTGTTTCCCACTGTTTTTATGGTGGTTTATGGTGCTCTCCAGTCAGGAAAAGACTTTCCTGTTCTGGATACTATCAGAAGGGGAGGAAATTATTTCACTAAGCATTTAAAATGTAATCCCCTCACACAGGTTTGAAAAAGTTTATCTAATCATCTTCTGTAACTATCAATCACAATAGAAATGGCTAGTACCTAAAGAAGTGCTAGACACATAAATTTGTGTTTTGACTGGTGAATAAGGAAACAACTCCAGTTATGCACCCATAACAAAGTTTGGTCAACAATGAACCACACTTGGTGGTTCCATAAGATTATGATGGGCTGAAAAATTCTATAGCACAATGATATCATAGCTACCATACTGTAGCAGAATGCATTATTTACATGTTTGTGGTGATGCTGGCATAAACACACCTACTGCACTATCAGTCATGTAAAAGTATAGCACATGCAATTATGTACTGTGCATAATGGTTGATAATGATAGTGAACAATTATGTTACTGGTTTAAGTATTTACTATAGTACACATTTTTTAAAAGCTCCAAAGGTCTATTTTTATTTGTTTAGCATTTTATATTATATTTTCTCCATTAGTATTTACCCCCTTACACCTCCTCTTCACTGCAATCACCACACTATTGTCCATGTCCATGAGTCCTTTTTCTTTTTTTATAGTTAGAGTGTATTTTTATACTTATTTTTAAAAAGTTTTCTATAACACAGTATGCCATGTTATGCCTCATACCTCTCTCATTTACCAATTCTTTTATTGATTTTTTCCATTACCATTTAGTCCCCTTATACAACCTTCTCTTCCCCAAGTCACCATACGCTTTTCCATGTCCATGAGTCCTTTTTCCTTTTTGTTCAATCCCTCCTTGTCTTTTGATTTCATCATTTTTGCTTGTGCTTGATTTAATCTTGTTTTGATTTGTACAGTAAGGTATTAGACACACTTATAGACTAGAAACAACAGGCTACACCACACAGCCTAGGTGTGTAGTGGGCTAGACCCTCTAGGTTTGTGTAAGTGCACTCCATATTGTTCACACACATGAAAGTGCCTAACAATGAATTTCTCAAAAACATTCCCACCACTAAGCTGTGTAAGACTGTAATTACTTCTATCTCTTTATATTGAGAGGGTAAAAATGATTTTCCTTGTAAGGAACTAACACTTCCTCACATGTATGTTCATTATGCAATGAGATAATTTCTTATGAGGAACATACGTATTCTAACAAGAATGACGACAGTAACACATAGTTTATAAGAGAGGTTCTTCATGGAGGGTAAAGAAATTGAAGCAGACATAAACATCTTATCTTTGATTGTTGTTCATGACCACATTTTTTCACTTAATTATTGCTGAGTGATGATTGATAAGTGTATTTTATTATCTATCCCTAAAGTGTCCCGAGAAAACTTTTGGCCATTATTCTCTGCTTCTTCTTCTAGGGCTGCTTCAAAGTTTGCAATTTGGATAATACCAGTTCTGTCTTATTTGACCTAAGAGACGGAGCTCACAAAGATGAGAGTGAATCCCTGAGACTGTACCAAACACTACTTACTCTGGTTGAACTAAGTTAATGATGCCTAGTATATGTATGTGAGTGTATGCATGTGCGTATACACACAGAGAGAAATATATACACACATGCATGCAGGTATCTATCTATCTACCTGTGTATATATCTATTATATATTCATATATATCCATTCCTCAAATTAACTTTTACCTGGCAAGTGCTGTATGAGTAATAAGATATAGAAGCTTGTTATCAAGTAGCTGATGACTCAGCATGGAGGATAAAAATAATATTTCTAAAGTAATCACAGAGTATGCAAGTATCAAACCAGACAGTGAGGTAAATATGCCATTCAGCATCACAGCAAACACTCACAAATTGAATTACTGTGCTGTATGTCACAGGGGCTGCTTGGTGTCAGGGACATAAAAGTAAACACATGCTCACTCACTCTACTCTTAAGGACTTCACAAGTCTAAGGGAAAAGTAAGATAAAGTAAGATAATTTTTTTAAAGTAATACAGGTGGTGAAGTTTAAAACAAAAGAGGTGGCATTTAAACTCTTCCTGGAAGAAAGAAGACTGACACTGAAGAGGAAGAGATGTTTGAGCTGACATGATGGTTGAAAGGGAATTTTAAGTAAAGGACACAGGTCAGGAGAAAAAGTTTCCTAAGCATAAAAATGACAATTATTAATTCAGGAAAACATAAAATGAGGTAATGTGTGAGGAGTTAATAAAGCTGTTGGATAACTGTAGCACTGTAACTCTACAAAGAGAGAAGGGAATGGAAGTTACACCTGAAAAAGCAGACTAGGGCCAGTGCAGAAAGAGCCTTTATAACACATTGGGGAACACAAGCTTGATAAGGTAGGTAATGAGGAATCACTGCATATTAAGTGAAATTGACTGACATAATTTTCAATGCTGCAAAGATCAAAAATGAAACAGAGGCTATATAGAAGAGAAGACAAGTCAGAACATTATTATGTATTATTAACAACAGACCTCTTAGGGTAAAGAAAGAGGATTTTGACAATGATCGAGAGGTTCCTGGCCAGGGCTTTTTGTGTAGATGGTGCCAGGATGAAGAATGCAGACAAGTGCATGAGGTCTCCTTAAATATGATGAGCTGGAGGAACCTGAGAAGCATCCCTGCAGACATAGCCAGTGGGTAGTCAGAAAAATAGGGCATCAGAAAGGCAGAGGAAAGGAAAAAAAATCATCCTAAAATATTCTAAAGCTGTGCTGCCCAATATGGTAGCCACTAATTCCATGGGGCGATGGAGCACCTGAAATGAGGCTAGTCTGATAAGATGTGCTGATTCCAAAGATATCATTTTAAAGTATAATATCTTATTAATAACTACTGTATATTAATCATATGTTCAAATAATAATACTTTGAATCTACTGGATTAAATGTTAAATTTTCACACTATTTTTTTTATAATATAGCTATCAAAAAAGTCAAAATTGCATACGTAGCTTGCATTATATTTCTGTTGGATAGCGTCAGTCTAAAGGCTCTGGCCTTAACATTGTGGTTTAAGGATGTGAGAAGAAAAGTAAGGGCAATCCAGCCACGTGTTTTGAGGTACAGGCTGTTCAGAGATTTAGACGGGAAAAAGAAAATACGGAAGCAGTCAGGACATGACCAATTATTCTTCTGATAGGTCATCGTGAAGAAAACAGCCTGACTGAAGCAGATGTGCAAAAAAAGGTGACATGTAAAAAGAAGAGGATTTGTTTATGGGAAATGATTATAGCCAAACATATATATAGTATAAAATATAGAGCAACTGGGAAGGGTAGTATCATGATGAGAACATTATTTTAGGAAGAACACAAGTCATTGGTACATATGATAAAGCAAAGACCAGGACAGACTTAAGACCATAATGCAAAGGGAGCCATAGCTGTTGTCTAGCACAAAATGATGCAGTTTTTAGATGAAGGTGAACGTAACAGGAGAGGGAAAATATACCCTAAGAAAGATGTCTAAGTGAGAATGAATGCTGTCAACTGCAGTTGTAATTTAAACTTCCGCCCATCATTGGGGTGGTCAAGCCAACATCACACTTAGAGCTGAGGCACCACAAATGTGAGGCCACATCAATTCTCCTGCTTAGCAAACACCTGTAAGGTGCTTTATTGCATCAAAACTGCTGAAGATGGCCAATTAGAATGTCTCCTCATGAGTGCTTCAAAAAATGACAAGGTCACAGAACTTAGCTCCACAATTAGGATCCATGCCAAGACTGTCTCCTGAGGCTTTTAGCTGCTGCGGACTTTTGGTTTGTCTCATGCAGACACAGGATAAGAGCCACTGAAAGAGATTTCTCATAGGCAAGCAAGAATAGCAAACAGTCTAGAGTACTTCTGGACTTTTGTTGTTAACTGCTATGTGAAAAAAAAAGCTTATATAGATATTTGATTCCTGTTCCTGAAATTTTAATGAGACCCAAAGTTAAAATAAAAAGGTTCAAATCTTCAGATCAAAAAGATAACTTTAATTTGTAAAAAAATTCAAATACATATTTTACTTCGGGGTAAAGATCACTGTCTTGATCTTCAAAACAAACTAATTCTGAAACTAATACATAAAAATATATGTAAAAAGATCCACACAACCTCTCCTTCAGGTCACATTTAATGTCCTCACACGGTCCCCCATTGGCTCCAAAGTACATTATATTCAAGAATCAAGAGGTAAAAGTACTTGACAATTAAGAGTATTAAAATGACTGCTGTGTCTTTGAGATAGCAGTTACATTAATAACTTCTGAATCTTTAAAAACAATGAAGGGAGCTCTCACAAAAGGTATCACATTGAGTGTATGGGCAACTAAATCCTACTTTATAAACTTCTTAAATGAAATAGAACATGCTATATATCCTTTTTGTTGCCTAAACCAACAAATTAACTCATGGCATAAAGGAAAATGGTGTAGATATTGTAATAAAATTCAAGCTCTTTGGGTCAGTTTTTCCCCTGTTGTGCTGATAAAAAGTCTAGAACAGGCAGCAGGAAGACACTGTGGTCTTTATATTTTTTTATTTTAATTGTTCTTATACAGTTTCTGTCTTCTACTCCTATCCCAGCCCACCCTCCCAGCCCTCTCCTGCTCCCTCCCATTTCCACCCCCCTAGCTTTTGTCCATGTGTCTTTCAAAGGGTTGCTCTAAACCCTTCCCCTTTTCCCTAGAAATTCCTATCCCTCTCCTCTCTTGTTCTCAATTTCAGTGTCTTTGGTTATATTATGCTTGTTTGTTTGTTCTATTAATTAGGTTCCTATTAAAGGTGAGATCATATGGTATTTGTCTTTCACCTCCTGACTTATTTCACTTAGCATAATGTTCTCCAGTTCCATCCAAGCTGTCAAGAAGGGTAAGAGCTCCTTCTTTCTTTCTGCTGCATAGAATTCCGTTGTGTAAATGTACCATAGTTTCTTGATCCATTCATTTACTGATGGGCATCTAGGTTGCTTCCAACACATGGCTATTGTAAATTGTGCTGCTATGAACACTGGGGTGCATAGATTCTTTTGGATTGGTGTTTCAGGGTTCTTAGGATATAATCCTAGCAGTGGAATTGCTGGGTCAAAAGGTAGATCCATTTTTAGTTTTCTTAGAAAATTCCAAACTGCTTTCCATAGTGGCTGTACCAGTCTGCAGTCCCACCAACAGTGCACTAGGGTCCCCTTTTCTCCACAACCTCTCCAACACTTGTTTGTTGCTTTGTTTATGATGGCCATTCTGACTGGAGTGAAGTGGTATCTCATTGTGGTTTTAATTTGCATCTCTCTGATAGCTAGCAATATTGAGCATCTTTTCATGTGTTTCTGGATCTTCTGTATGTCCTCCTTGGAGAAATGTCTGTTGAAGTCTTTTGCTCATTTTTTAATTGGGTTGCTTGTCTTCATAAGAGTGGAGTCGTATAAGTTCTTTATATATTTTGGAGATTAAACCCTTGTCTGAGGTATCATTGGCAAAGATATTTTCCCATACAGTTGGTTCTCTTTTTATTTTAATACTGTTTTCTTTAGCTGTGCAGAAGCTTTTTATTTTGATGAGATCCCATTTGTTTATTCTTTCCTTTATGTCCTTTGCTTTAGGGGACACATCAGTAAAAATGTTGCTGCATGAAATCTCTGAGATTTTCCTGCCTACGTTCTCCTCTAGGACTTTAATGGTGTTACGGCTTATATTTAAATCTTTTATCCACCTTGAATTTATTTTTGTGTATGGTGTAAGGTGGTGTTCAAGTTTCATTTTTTTGCATGTAGCTGTCCAGTTCTCCCAACACCACTTATTGAAGAGGCTACATTTATTCCATGTTATGTTGCTGCCTCCTTTGTCAAATATTAATTGACCATAGAGAATTGGGTTTACTTCTGGGCTCTCTGTTCTATTCCATTGGTCCATGTGCCTGTTTTTGTGCCAGTACCAGGCTGTTTTGAGTACAGTGGCCTTGTAATACAGTTTGGTGTCAGGTATTGTGATCCCTCCTACTTTGCTCTCCTTTCTCAAAACTGCTGCAGCTATTCGAGATCATTTATGGCTCCATATAAATTTTTGAAGTGTTTGTTCTATGTCTGTGAAATATGCCATTGGTAATTTAATAGGTATTGCATTGAATCTGTAAATTGCTTTGGGTAGTATGGACATTTTGATGATGTTAATTCTTCCGATCCATGAACATGGTATATGTTTCCATTTGTTTGTGTCTTCCTTGATTTCTTTCTTCAGT
>PVKU01009841.1:0-57981 GCA_004027475.1 Anoura caudifer | reverse complement strand
GGAGGGAGCGGAGGAAGGAGGGGGATGGGAGAGGCAAAAGCGGGGGAGGGGAAATGCGAGAGGAGGGCGGGGACGGGAGGGGGAGGAGGGTGGCAGCAGGAGGAGGGAAAGTCGAGGGGCGGGGCGTTGCGGGGAGGGGAAGGCCGGGTGCGGGGGATGGGCAAAGCCGGAGGACCGGCGGCCCAGCAGTAGGGGCTCCGCCCGGTCCCCCGCCGGAGACTCAATGGGATGCGCGAGCCAATTTTTTGTTTCTTTTTTTTTTCTTCTAAGTCAGACTGTAAAAATTTACAGTTTCCTTTTCAGCCGAAGCAGACAATGTTCATACACATTAGATTTTGTGTTTCGGAATGTAAATGAAGCATAGGCCAGCTCTGGCTTGGTGAAGGGCTTCGGAAACGACGAGGTTTAGAATCTGCAGGCCCGAGGACACCGGGTTCTGGCTGGCTGGGAAGGCAGCCTCTTTCTGGCTCCCTCAGAAAGAAAATTGCTTAATCATGAAACGGCTCAAGCCTTCCTCCAGCATAACAGGAAGTAATGCTTAAAAAAAAAAAACAAAAAACCCCAAAACATTTTCTTTTTTAAAACAACCGCTTGCCCGCGGTCCACCCATCGGGAGGGGGTGGGTTGGAGGTGGAGGCTGGGTGTCCCCCAGTCCCAGGGTCACCGGGACCCCCTGCGCCTGCGGACCATCCGGCCCCTGGGGATTTGGAATCCGGGCCTCCGCAAGCCGTCGTCCGTCTAACCTACAAGTGATCAATAGCCTGTTAAAGCTGGGTTCCTTCAGTGCCCCTCTCCCTCCCTGCGGCCCTAAAGCAAAGGCAGCAAACGACGCACCAGAAAACCCCCTCCCCCAAACAGAAAACACAGAGGAAACCCGCCGCAAACGGCCTCAGCTGTTTTTGCTCACACTATGGGAGCTTTGTGGGCTGTTTGCTCCTCTCTCCTGACCCTTGGGAGATATTTAAGGCCTTTGAATGCCATTCTGTGCTCGCATAATTTAGACACGGCCCTGCGTAGGGGAAAACTTGGCTAATGCGCAGGGCACAATCTGTGACCCTCCGGAGAAGGCCAGGTTCAGGCAGGGTGCCGGGGGCCCTGCCAAGCCAGGGCCAGCAGCGGCTGGACAGACGTGTCCCTGGGAGGGAGAGGGGACCAGCAGGATGAAGACGGGATCGGGTGCTGCTGTGTGTAATTTGGCGGGCGGGGGAGGGGTCAGGTTGCAGTTCGCTGTGCACTCCAGTCTCAGGAGCAGAAGTCTCCTGCATTCTGGCCCCGTGGCTTGCCGAATTGGCACCCAAGGGAGGGCCTCCGCGTTCTGACGCGGGACTGCGGGGGTTGGGTGTCTCCTCGTTTCTAGGGCTGTCCTATCCAAGCAGCGTAGACTGGGGGCTTCCACAGCAGAAACTTGTTTGATTGCAGTCCTGGAGGCTGGAAGTGGAGAGCAGAGTGTGTGGGTAGGGCTGCCTCCTCCAGAGCAGGCCTGTCTGGTCCCCTCGGAGGCCGGGCTGTCTCCCTGTGTCCTCACGTGGCCACCCACACCAGTCTTGTTTGACGAGGACCCACCCTAAGGCCCTCATTTTGATTTAATCACCTCGTTAAAGATGCTGTTTCATTCCTAGATACTGGCAGAAGTGGGCCGGGGACCGGCCGGGACGGGAGGGACCTCCAGGGCACTGTTAACTGCCAATGGCATTTGTAATTCTCGTGTCTGGGAGATGGAAGATTTTAAAAAGAGATTATTTCTACATTCCATCTTCCCCACAGCCTGAGGGTCATCTGAAAATGCTGCTTGGGGCGAATTATCCCTGAATGATGTCTTCTTCGCAGGAGCTGTGTCTTACTAAGATTTGTGTCCCCAGAGCTCACCAGGGCTGGTGGCACCTGTGTGGGGGGTGGGGAGCTCGAGGAATGGCTTGAGCAAGAATCACCAGGGTGTTCAAGATGTTAATTTACTCCTCATTGATTCTACGGCAGTGAAACCACAAATCTGTTTGTTGTGAAATGGTTACGGGTAGTGATTAAAAAGGAGACAGTTTGTTTCCTTCTGGTCACTTTGCTGGGGGGCGAGGGGGAGGGGAGGGGAGGCAGGAGTAGCCAGCCTCCGCGTGTTCTGATGGAGTGGATTTTCTGCAACCGGCCCTAGCTAGCAGGTGTCGACAGGCAGCTGCCACGGCCTTCATGAACATTTGATCCCCGTGGAAGGTGGCTGGAGAGGGGGAGGGGTGCAGCCTCAGGGCGCTTTCCAGTGTTCACAGCTTCGCTGGGAAGCCAGGGCCTGACCGTGTCAGCAGACACCGTTAAGGAGACATTGTAGCTTGTGCTGATCTGGGAGCAGCGGGCGGGGCTGACTGGATTCCTTTCCCTGGGTTGGGGGAGGGGGGAATCCCCGCTGTCCCGGACTCTCCAGAGGCCTTCAGGATCTTACCCCTTACTTGCTGTGAGGAGCAGGCTTGCTTCCTTCCCGTTGTCCGCCGAGGCTGTGGGACAGAAGTTCCTGGGCACTGGGCAAGGGCTGAGCAAGTTGGGTCAGTCTGGCCAAGTACAATGCCACCGTCTGTTCCCCTGAACAGTGCCAGCTGGGCTCGATCACCAGGAAGCCTTCATGGGTCCTGGCTGGCCCAGACTTGGGTCCAGACTTCTCCGTGACCCGTGAGAGGCGAAAGGGCGCAGAGAACGGGACCGCTCACCCATTCTTTGAGTCCTTTTGCTTCCTCCTAAGTTCTTGGGTCTTCTTTTGTGTATTTTGTTGGTTTTGACTGACTTTGCTCTTCATTTGACAGGGGGCTGGGCAGGAAGGGAGGTGTTGGAAATACAGGAAGTGAAAGTATGGCTTGGTGGTAGCACAAGGAAATGGGGAAATAATCGGTGTTGGACATGGGTGGGTTTTGTCTCTCCCTGTGTCCACCCTCTTGTCCTCTGGTTAAAACAAGTAAAGTTTTATTTATTTATTGAGAGAGGGAGAAGGAGAAACATCGATTTGTCGTTGCACATATTGATGCGTTCATTGGTTGATTCTTGCATGTGCCCCAATCAGGGATCGAACCCACAACCTTGGCGAATCGAGTCGATGCTCTAAGCCACTGAGCTACCCAGCTAGGGCCAAGTGACATTTTCCTTAGGGAACACCGGGCTGTCATTCGCAGGCTGTGTGGTACCCAGCTCCAGGCAGAGACTTGGGAAGCAGGCAAGGGTTTCAGTGGCTGGTTAGGAAAGAGTGTGTGATCCGTGTGGTCCAGACACAGCCAGATGTGGGCTTTTCCTGCCATTACTGACATAGAGGTTTGTTTATTTGCTTGCTGGGGTTGCTAAGCCGGTAGTATATAAACCTAGTGATGATAAAATCTCTCTTTATCACTGCTTGAGATCAAAGACAGCACAGAGGCACTGAGAGACACAGAGCTGAGGAGTGCACAGAGACAGATCCACTACGCATAGCTTTTGAGCACCTGGATGCAGCCAAGCCTGAAGCCTGTGCATGAACTATTATTCAGTTATATGAACCAATGTGTAAATGTGTGTTTTTTTTTTTTTCCCAAATGGCTGCTAATATTTGCCACTGAGAAAAATTTCCTGGCTTATTACAATACCAACTTCTGTTTTGTAGAGAATTAAAATGATCGAATGCTATTAAAGCCACAGATAATTTCCTTCCTTCCCCTTCATCTTTTGTTACACCATGGGATCAGTGGACGTAAAAATGCATTCAAGATAAACATGTTTTAATGAATAATTGGAAAGGAACACCCAGTGACGCCCCCAAGTCAGGGAGGAGAATGTTGTCCCTTTGATCACCACCCACCTCTCCCGGCTAGGATTTGTCCCTATGTTGAGTCTTGGCGGAGTCATCTTTTTGCTTTTCTCTGTAGTGTGACTTCCTGTCCGCCCCTTACACAGAGTGAATTTTGCGTGAATGGAATCACACCGCAGGGGGGGAACGCCCCCGGGTGACGTTCCTCACTGCTGTCCCTGTAGCTCACGCATTCTGACTGCGCTCGTAGCCTGTGGCTGCCCCGTCCTGCGTTTGTCCATGAGGGAGTGTTTTTCTCTACCCGGTGTTTACAGTAGAGAATTTACTGAAGTCCATCAGCCCAGAGCGCCTTTGGAAGCAAACAGCAATGTTCCGCCCCGCTCTGTGCAGAAGCCCGGTGTTGAATCAGCGCGGCCATCTGCCACCCTTGGTCCCCATCCAGGCTGCCGAGGGCCACGAAGGAAAGCTGTGCAGCCGCGTGCCTTCCTTCCTGGGCATCCTGCTCTTCCGTCCCAGCGAGCAAGCCCCTCTTCAGCTCTCTGCCGCCCTGCAGTCCCAACCGTGTGAGCCCACGGCTCCCTCCCAGCCCCTTCCCGGCACAGATGACCTTGTCTGAGGGAGGTCATGAGGCAGAAGGTCATTCACAGCCACACTTGGCACAGATGCAGCTTAACTGCATCGACACCCTGTTCTCTTGCCATTTCTGGGGCGCAGCTTGAATCTTACAGCTCAAGCCATTCCCCCCCCCCACAGAAGCCAGAGTACTGTTTCTGCAATGCAAATCTGATCGCAGATCTGATCGCGTGAATCTGCGTTAGTAACCTGGGCCTGCCGGAACCACAGGCGGGGGTGGGGGTGGGGAAGTGAGGGTAGAGCTTGGAACACCAGAAGTGCCTGCTCTGCAGTCCTGGAGGCCACAGGTCTGAGATGAAGGTGTGTGCAGGGTTGGGACCTTTGCAGTCTCTGGGGAGGTTTCGTCCCCTGTCCTGCCCCAGCTCCTGCTGGCTGCCCGCCATCCTGGGCTTGTAGACTCTCTGCTCGGATCTCTGCCCCCACCTTCCCCTGGCCATGTGGCTCTGTGCCTTAAGTGTCCCTCTCCCGGAAAAGGGCGCACGTGGTGGGATTTAGGGCCCACCCTGAACCTGGGACGAGCTCATCTGGAGATGCTGCCCTCAATTCCACCCGCAAAGCCCTTCCTTCCTTCAAAGGTTGCATTCTGAGCTGCCAGGACTTAGGACTGAAGCATGTATTTTGGGGGGCTGCTCCGTGACCCACCACATGCCCCTTTGCCTAAAACCTTCAAGTGCCACCCTGTTTCCCTTCAGGGTGTGACTTGCAACACTGTCTGCAGCCTGGAGTCTGTGGCCCCATGCCCTGCTCTGTGGTGGGGCCCATTCTCCCCTGGGAAAGGATGTCACTCCTAGACCCCCACATCACACCTTGTCCTTTTTTAAAAGTGTTTAATTATTTTAGAGGGAAAGGCAGGGAGGAAGAGTGGGAGAGAAACATCAGTGTGTGGTTGCCTCTCAAGCGCCCCCTACTGGGGACCTGGCCCGCAACCCAGGCGTGTGCCCTCACTGGGAGTCAAACCAGCGAGCTTTAGATTTGCAGGCCGGCATTCGGTCCCCTGAGCCACACCAGCCAGGGCACGCCTTGTCGTTTTTATTAAGTCTCATCTCAGCTACGCCCTTCTTCCCCTGGACCACCCATCTCTCTCTGGATCTACATACCGTGTATGCATAGCCATCATCTAGACCCCCCCCGCCCACCCGAGGAACAAATCACAGACCGGAAATCCATGTTCTAAGCCAACCGACATGGCAGTTGGAAATGAGTCAAATTCGATAAGGAATGTTTAATCTCAAAAACAGTGGAAACAGCCCTGGCTGGTGTGGCTCAGTGGATTGAGTGCCGACCTGCTAAGTAAAGGGTCCCCGATTCGATTCCCAGTCACGGCACATGCGTGGGTTGCAGGCCAGGTCCCCAGTAGGGGGCGCTGAAGAGGCAACCACACATGGATGTTTCTCCACTTCTCTAAAAATAAAATAACTAAAAATAAACAGTGAAAATGTACGTACTCCTAAACTACCTGTTAGTAGAGAAAAAAAAAATCCTCACTGAAGAATTTGATTGCTTGTGAAAATGGCCCCTGTGATTTCCATTGCATGGAAGTTGTTGACGACGGCTGGCAAAGAAGGGCATCTTCCAGCGTGGCCCCGGCGTGCGCGGGTACCACTGGTATTACGGTCACGTCGCAGTGGGCTTCCTTCCGTCTTCACCCTGGGGCAGAATAGCTGCCTCACCTGCATGCAGATAAGCCTGCGTTTCAACAGCCTCTTCAAATGATAGTCCTGTTCACAGGCAGGACCGAATGGCCGGTGTGCAGGAGGGGAGGAATTGCCGGAATCTGAGGTCACGGAGGGAAACCGGACTTGGTGGCTGCGAGGTGGCAGGCACCTAGGGTGTCACCTGCCATCTGCCCTGTGTTGTGGGTGACGTTGGAGAGCCATTTGGTTTCCTTTGATCGTTTAATATCTCTATTATTTATTATAAGCTGCCTGGCCAGGACTCGCATCGTACGTTTTATTGCGGTCACACGTACCACAAAATGGACCGTTTTCCCCATTTTTAAGCATGCAGTTCAGCGGCCTTGGGTACCTCCGCAGGGATTTGATTTGCTCTGGAGACGGGTTCTGCAGTGGACGTGGGGAGACTGACAAGCGGCTTGGACGTGCAGTGCGAGCAGGCCGTTCGCGTCCCACGTGTGAGAGAGAGGAGTCTCTCCACCCCTGAGCACAGCTGGCAGCTGGGCGGCGGCCCCTGTTCCCGAAGTTCCCCCGCACGCACGGAGGGGAAGGGAACTCGGGGCAGGCGACTTTTTCTGCGGCATTTGCACTGCCTGTTTTGGAGGGAGCTTTCTGGTGGGCAGGGTGGGGGAATCTAAGGAAAAACTGGGCACGGTGTCTGCAAATACGGTGGGAAGTGAGGTACCATCCAAACTCAGGGCCTGAGGGAATGGGTTGGGGGGGGTGTCCAAACAACTGTGGGTCCATCCCATCGCCCATGTTTTGTAAGGAGCTGCAAGCTGAAGCGACAAGGACAAACACCGGAACTTTGGCTCTTGTCACTTTCCCTGCCCTTGACACCTGCAGGGACCAGTGTGGTGGCCGGCAGTGGCCAGGGGCTGGAGAACTTTGGAGCTGGGCCTCATCTGCACTGTTATGGAGGGCTTCCAGGGCTTAGTAGGGAGAAAAAAAGGGAAAGTTTCTCATTAAGATCTTAAGTATGTATTGATAATGTGTCAAATGATACTACACTGTGTATATTGGGCTAAAATAAATGATGAAAAGGAACTTCACTTGTTTTTTTTTCCACTTTTTAAAAAAAACTTTTAACATGGCTACTAAATATAATCACATATAATGTAGAGAATCACATATAACGTAGGCTCAGCCTACACGGCTTTGGAGCAGGGATTGCCGAACATTTTCTAGAAAGGGCCATGTAGGGACTATTGTAGGGTTCGTGCGAGACAGGCTCTGTTGAACCTCCTAACTTGGTCCTTGTCGCCACAGGCAATAGTCAACAGATGGGTGTGGCTGCGTGCCGATAAAGTTTTATTTGTAAAAATAGGCAGTGCCTTGTTAGCCCCATTGGTCTAGTTTCCTGATCCCTGCTTGAGAGATGTAGGATTTTTATTTATAATTTTTAAATGAATTGTCTGCATGTCTTTTAGCCTCATTGATTTGGGCACAGCAAGAGAAGGTTTGTAAGGGGGTAATTTACTTTTCCCAACGTGGTTCAACTACTAAACAGGAAAGTATTGATGGGACATTGATTTTTTTTAATATAGGAGAACAAAAAGCCCAAGTATGGCCACCCATGGGTGGGTGCTTACCTGTGTCACAGCCTCTTGCAGACACGCATGCAGATTGTCATCCGTCCTACAGAGGCAGAGAGAACCTGGAGACACCTTGTGCCTCCCACACAGTCGCCCTGAGACACATGGAGGCCAGCTGGCAGGTGTGCCAGAGGTGAAGGGCCATGTGGGGGCCGGGATGCCTGTAACGCTTGAGGAATTTTCCCCCGGAGCTGTTGAAGTAGCAAATTCCCCTTGTGACCCAACTAAAACCTTTTCTCATTTGAGAGCCTGGGATGATGTCATGTAGGAGGACTGATTTCCAGGTGATTGGGAAAGGCCCTGAATTGTCCAAGTGGTTTAGGGTCACGTACAAAAAAATGAAATGAAACAGTGACAGGTGCACACATGTTTTTGGCTGCGGGCTGGGGAATTGGACCCATCAGCCATGACTTGTACACAAATAAGATGCTTCTATACTTTTGCGTTTTTTGTTTTTAAGCAGAGGAGGATGGCTTAGAAATACTTCCACAGTAAAAAGATCATAAACCAAAGCGTAATCCCAGGAGATTTCGAAATGAGACTTGGATTTATGAGCTGCATCGCGCTCTCCCTTCCGGCGTTGGGGGAAAACCGGCCGTCATTTCTGTACCTTCAGCTCCGCAGTCCGTGACTTGGGCCAGCACGTCAGGGTTTAAGTTGAATTTCGGTTTCCGCTGCTGGTTTTCCTCCGGGAGCTGGTGTGAAAGGCAGCCTTGCTGCCACAGACGGAATGGTTTAAGTAGTTGGGGACTCCTGTGGGGTTTGGTTGGGCCGGCGATGGGCACACTTTAAACATTTTTTTTTTAATTTTATTTATTTATTTTTAGAGAGAAGGACAGGGAGGGAGAAAGAGGGAGGGAACATTGGCCTGCAACCCAGGCATGTGCCCTGACTGGGAATTGAACCTGCAACCTTTTGGTTTGCAGGCCTGGGTTCAATCCACTGAGCTACACCAGCCAAGGCTAAACAAATTTTTTGAATAGACACACAGACTTCAATTTGCTGTTCCACTTGTTGATGCTTCACTGGTTGAGTCTTGTCTGTGCCCTGACTGGGGATCGAACCTACAACCTTGGTGTATGGGGAAAACGCTCTAACCACCTGAGCTACCTGGCCAGAGCTAGGAACACTTTTAAATGCAAAACGTGGCAGCCTTTTACAGTTGCGGTGAACGGCTCGTTCACGTGAATGCCAATATGGGGCATCTCTCCCATGTCCCGCTTCTTATTAATCTGCCCAAAGTCAGTCAGAGTCAGAGGAGATCACCAGGTGGTGGGCACTTAGCAGGGCCTTTGCATGTATTATTTATTTCATCCTCAAAAGTACCCTTTGAGGAGTCCTACAACACAAAATCTGAGTGATGTAAAACACAGGAAGTACTTACCACTCTAAGTGAATTTATGAATAACAATTTAAACCATATTCCATTTCGTTCTCTGCCTAAACCGTATATCACGAAAACCGCTTTCCCAGTGACGCAGACCGAGGCACAAACGATGAGTCTGCTCATTTCTCCACCCTTTGTTGCCTTGTAGAAACTGGGGGCGGGAACTTTCCCCTGGGCTGGCTGCCTCTCTCCAAACGATGCAGGCATTCGACCGAGGTGGCTGCGTGAAGCTCTTCCAGGGATGTTATGGATGGAATGTGTGCATGTCCCGCAAAATTGTTACGTTGAAACCCAACCCCCAAGGTGATGGTATCGGGAGGTGATGTCTTTGGGAGGCGATTGGGTTGTGAGGGTGGGGCCCCCATGAGTGGGATTAGTGACCTTATAACAGAGACCCTAGGGACATCCCTCTACCATCGGGTGGTGTGTGTACCTGTATGTGTATGCTTTGCTCCATGGTGGGCAGTGTTTGTACCTGGCTGTGTACCTGTGTGCGTGCTTTCCTTCATTGTAAGGTACTGAGCGCACAAGAAGGTCTTTGGCTCTAGATGACAGTGACCTCAATCTAGTTTTTATTTTATTTTATTATTTATTTTCTTTTATTTTTAAAGATTATTTATTTTTAGACAGAGGAGAAGGAAGGGACAGAGGGAGAGAAACATCAATGTGTGGTTGCCTCTCTTGCGCCCCCTACTGGGGACCTGGCCCACAACCCACTCAAGTGCCCTGACTGGGACTCGAACCAGTGACCCTTTGGTTCACAGGCCTGCGCTCAGTCCACTGACCCACACCAGCCAGAGCTCAGTCCAGTTTTTTAAAGGTAATTTTCACTCTCTGCTGTGTTCCTTTCCTGCACAAGGGCACTGAAGATGGTTGTCATCGATTCATGTGGAAATCCATCCTTCTTTCCCGTTATTTGCGGGACTGTTTCTTGCCATTTGCCCACGCTCAGTGAGACACAAAGGCGCGGCCCCCTACCCCCCATGTGCACACTTCACCAGCTGAGCCTGAATTTACTGCAGTGATTTCACGTAGCTTCCACGAGGCACAATCTCCGGTCTAGCCTCAGGCTTAGATGTGGGATTAAAAATTGATCTGGAAAACATGAGGAAGCTTGGCTTGTGCGGTGTTCTCCTGCGAGGCGGGGGGTGGCGGGGAGCACAGGTCGGGCGGCGCACTGCGGAAACGTGGCCTTGTTTGCGCTCCGCGGTGACGCCAGCGGTGCAACTCAGGGCGCAGTGTCCGCGGTGCCGGCAAGGCGGCAGCTTCTCGCCCGGCCAGGATCCCCCCAGCTGGCTTGTTAATCATGCTCAGAAGCACTGGAACCTTTTGCTACGTTGGTGAAATAGCAAGAGGAATAATTACAGGGTGTAAAAATAGCCAGAGAGTGGAACAGGAGGTCAAGTCGTTCAAAGGCGTTTTGCAAGACAGTCTGTGCCATGTCTCTCTTCCTTCCAGAGGTCTGCTCGGCGGCTTTTCTTGGGCTCTTGCCGTACCAGTGAGGACGGCCGTGCGATGCTGCGTAACACGCAGCCCCGTGGTCTTCCGGCTCCCTCGGTTTCTTGCTCTTGATTCATGTCCCTGTATGTGCCTCACGGCCTCTGCTAATATGGCAGGCACTTGAGCGCTGAGGTGGATGGGGATGGGGGGGAAGTGACAACCACGTCATTAAGCATCCCCTGAAATGTCATGGTTTCTCACCTGCGCTGGGGAAGCGGGTCACCTGGCCGTAACTGAGTAGAGTTTCTTGGTGGCCTTTCGTGGCTTACAGATCCATGGCTGGCCACGTGGCCACCTTCTCCCTGAATATGTTCACGTTGTCATTCTTCTGTCTGTATCTGTCCTGGTGTCCAAATGTCCTTTTCTCCTAAGAACACACTCATATTTGGTCAGGAGGCTCGAATCAAGGTGATCAACTCAGTGAAGGCCCTACTTCTATACGTCATTTTTTTTGGGGGGGAACACAATTCAGCCTATAAGAAGTTGAAGGTATGATTTTTTGAAAAGATTCTATTTATTTATTTTGAGAGAGGAGGAAGGGAAAGAGAGAGAGAGGGAGAGAAACATCAGTGTGTGGTTGCCTCTCACATGTGCCCCCTACTGGGGACCTGGTCTGCAACCCAGGCCTGTGCCCTGACTGGGAATCAAACCAGGCACCCTTTGGTTCACAGGTTTGTGCTTAATCCACTGAGCCAGGGCTGAAGGTATGATTTAAAATAACCCCAAAACTCAGCAGTGTGTTTATGTATATATTACTTGACTGATTGCTTTTCACTGATGATGATGAGCTTGGATTGCTTTCGACATTGATCTGCTCACTTCTGCTTTGTCCTTTGTCATTGCCGCACAGTTTCTGTGCCTGGCTCTTTCAGAGTGTCTTTGATGGGTGGTCTTAGGATCAGTGAGAATTTTATCAGGGTGGCCATCGAGAATGTTCATCGCGGGGCAAAGGTCACGCGTATTTGAAATTTTAATAGCTGTGGCCAGTCCAAATGCCCTTCCGGGATGGGGAGCGAAGAGAACCTCGAGTGTTTTCTGAGCCGTGGTACGACTCCTCAGTGTTTCCCTCGGTTCTTGCCAATCCGGAGCGCTGTGTCCTTGCGCTTCTGATTTCCCCGATGGCCGGTGGGGTTGAGCGCCTTTTCACATCTCTGCGAGGTCGGCGTGCTTCCTGATCCCTAAAGTGGCCGTTGGGATCCACTCCTCTCCCGTGTCTGTGCTGCTGAGTGGCTTTCCTACCGATTTGGGGGAGCTCTTTCCATGTGGAGCCGAGCAATCCCATTGTCTTTATTTCGCAATGATTTTCCTTTTGATTTTAAATCTAAAAAATGTTAAGTGGAATGTAGTAACATCTCTAGGTATTTCCTCTACGATTTCTTCTGTTGCTTTTAAGCACATTTGTCTCGGTTTGGGCAGTTTCTTCGTCCACACCCAGCATTTTCGTATCTGGACATGTGGCTGAGCTCTGACTGTGGTATGGCTGGCTTGCCCAAGATCAGGGGTGGGCAGACTTTTCCTGTAAAGGGCCAGACTGCAGATATTTTAGGTTTCGAGGGCCCTGTGGTCTCTGCGGCAACTCCTGAGCTCTCCTGTCGTCACCGGATGCGACCGCGGGCCATACCTAAATGAATAAGCATGTCTTTCTGCCAAGACAACTTTTTTTGTTTGTGGACCCAGGCGGCCGGCCGTAACTTGTCAGCCACAGGCCCATCCCCCATTCAGCCAGCTTCGCTGGCCCCCGTGCCCTTTCCCGAGATGAGCAATAAGGACACAGTGGTACCATCGCTGCAGAATCGAATGGGCCACGGTCAGTTCATGGTCAGTGGCAGCAGAGGTTTTTGCATATGTGAACTCAGCACATACGATGGTTATAGCGTGGTGTGTGAGTGCTGTTTCTCTTCAGGCATTTGGGTCCGAGAATCCTTCGTTTGTCAGAAGACACGTGGCTAATTCCGGTGAGAGGGGTCTTGTCCGTGCCTCACCCTGGACAGGAGATTGAATTTCTCGAGGAGAGGAGACGCCGAGGTGTAGTTACTCTGCTGACCAGGGAGCACTGGTAGCTTCCGATAAATAGGATTAACTGTCATTTAAGGAAATAGACATCGTAGTGACATAATTAATGGGAAAGCAACCAATGACTTGATGAAATCTAATGATGAACACACCCTCCTCTTTTAAAATGTTTATGTACTGATTTTGGACACACAGAGGAAGGAAGAGAGAAACATCGATTTGTTGCTGTGCCCATTCATGAAATCGTTGGTCGGGATCGAACCTGCCACCTTGATGTGTCGGGACGATGCTGTAACCAGCTGAGCTACCCAGCATGTTTTTGTTGGCTCATTGAATGGTTAAACATGGACCAGACAGCGGGCCTGTGTCCTCCCCTGTCTATGGGACACCTGGGTCCATCCCAAATTCTTCTTGGCTTCTGAGAGGGAGCCCTGGAAAGCCAGTGGGGGAGAGCTTTGGAGACTTCGAGGTTAGGTGTCACCTGCAGCACAGGGTTCCCATGCAGGTCCCTCCTGGCTACAGTAGGAGTACGATGAAGTTCGCCGAATGCGTTCATGAATTCCTGGTCCCTTGAGTCTCCTGAAGCAAGCAACCAAATTGTCTGGGGTCTGTGCCTGAATCTGCACTGAGACAAGATCCTTATGTGGTCCTTCTTTTTTTAAAAAAAGACTTTGTTTAGTTTTAGAGAGAGAAGAGGGGAGGGAGAAAGAGGAGCAAGAAACATCAATGTGTGGTTGCCTCTTGCACGCCCCCTACTGGGGACCTGGCCCGCAACTCAGGCATGTGTCCTGACTGGGCATCGAACCACTAGCAACCTCTTGATTCACAGGCCTGTGCTCAGTCCACTGAGCCACACCAGCCATGGCCTATGTGGTCCCTCTGTGGAATCCTTACAGTGTGAGAACCTCACATACCAATATGAACTCACGCCGAGTCTGATTTGCTCTATACAAACTCTTATCCACTTGCCCTTCGTATCTCCTGGGCACAGAGTCGTGGGGATATTTATGTCTGATTGTCGGAAATGACTCATGGAAAAAGTGACTCGGTGTGTTCCACCCAAGTTTATCTTCTGGTTGTTTAAAGCGTATTGCAATTCTGTCTTGAAAAGGTTCTGATGGTGACTAAGATCCGCATTGTTGCAGAGATGAACTCTGGCGGTCCGTCTAACCTTTATTGGACTCCTAATCCCTCTTAGGAATGTTAAACTCAAGTTATTTAGTGAAAACAAAACAAACACATACACACACACAAAACAGACCAAAAATAAACATTGCCTTAACTAGCACTTTTTAAGAAAGAAAATTCCGGCTGTGGCTCGTATGACTCCACCTGTTGGAGCGTCATCCTGTGAACCTAAAGGTTGTGGGTTCGATTCCCAGTCAGGGCGCAAGCCTGGGTTGTGGGTTTGGTCCCTGGTTGGGGCAGGAAGGAGAGGCAACTGATCGATGTTTCTCTCACACACTGATGTTTCTCTCTCTCTCTCTGGCCCCCCTCTCTAAAATCAATAAGCATGTCCTTGGGTGAGTATTTTTGAAAAAGAAAAAAGAAAGAAGAAAATTGTGCCTCTCTCTTGGTGGTAATACAAGACTTAGGAGAGGGGAAGGGAACCGTGTGAGTATTATTTCGCTTGCACGACTTTCGATCATGTTTTCCGAGGAGCATGGCTCCAGAGGCGCATGCCATTGCCGCCACATTCAATGCTGCCTCGTACAAATGAAATCGCCTGCCGTGGTTGAGGGCTTTACGGCCCCAGGATAACACCACGTTTTCTTCACATTTGCGTTCACATCCATCTTTCTCGGGGGGCCCTCCTCGGCGCAAGGGCAGCTCACATCTTGTTTGTCTTTCTGGCGCCCTGCCCAGCCCGACAGCTGCCCCTCCGTGCACACGGCTTGAAGGATGGATGTGTGCGCAGGAAGCAGCTTCTGCGTGGAAAATTCCACCGATCCGCTCGCTCGCTAGCTTGGATGTAGAAGGGTGTTTCTCCTCCTGAAAGATCAGAGCAGCAGTGTGCTTCGGGACGTATTCTCAGCATGGTGAAAAATCCACAGGCTCGAGGCTGATGGTGTGTCTTTCCTACGACCTGTGACACCCCCATCCCTTCGCCTGCACCCAGTTCGGGTGTTGCAGTGCCAGCTGATGAGTGCTGGTTTGGAATGGTCCTGCTTAATTTCTTTTTTCCTTGAGAGTGTTCATTTTCTTATTCCCAAGAGTTTGATTTCTCTTTCAATTTTGGTGGCTTCACAGCCTCAGAGATGCTTCGTTTGAGCCATTATTATATTAAAAAAATTTTGTATTGCTTTTTAGAGAGACAGAGAGGAAGAGGGGAAAAAGAGAAAGACAGAGAGATAGACCGAGAAGGGGGGGAGAGAGAGAGAGAGAAAGATAGATTTGTTGTTCCACTTATTGATACATTCACTAGTTGCTTCCTGAATGTGCCCTGACTGGGGATCGAACCTGAAACCTTGGTGTATCAGGACAACACTCTAACCCACTGATCTACGTGGCCACGGCTTGTTTGCACCATTATTAACAGAAAGGAACAAATGACCAGCTTTCCAGTCTATGTCCAACAAAGATGGCTTTGTCATAGAAGCAGCAAAGGACAAAGAGCTAAAGGGACACGGCGTCTTAAACTCATCTGCCTAAACCAAACGAAACCAAAACACGCAGCCCAGTGCTGGGGGGGGGGGTGACATGGGGCACAGCCAGCTGGAGGTGGCTTTGTCAAGGACAGAGCTCAGGCTACTCCACCGTTCGTTGCATTTTTCAAGCGAGTCACTAAAACACAGTTGACCCTGGAACAATGGGGTGGGGGTAGGGGTGCCGACACCAGGAGCAGCAGAAAATCGACCTCTAACTTTTGATTCCCCCAAAAGTTTAACGACCAATAGCCCGCTGTTGACCGGAAGCCTCAACAAGAAAATAAAGTCGACTGATGCATATTTTGTATGTCACAGGTATTATATACTGCGTTCTTACAATAAAGTAAGCTGGAGGCAAGAAAATCTTATGAAGAAAGTCGTAAGGAGAGAAACTACATTTCCAGTACTCTGTGTATTTGTTGAGAACATTTCTTGTCAAAGTGGAGCTGCACAGTTCAAATCTGTACTGTTCAAGGGTCAACAGGAGTCTTCAAAAGTCAAGTGTAAAATTCCCTGTTTAACTTTCTGTAGATCCCTGGCTCGCCCACGGCGCAATGACCATCGGCAGATCCCTCGCCCAAACGATAAAATACCTCCATTCTCTTGATAAAATCTCATTTCAGATAAGTCGAAAGAACTACCGTTTTTTTCTTTTCCGTAGTCTATTTTTTTTTTCTCCTTTCTCTTTTTGGTTTTCTATATGGAGATATAAATTACACAGAGTCAAATTCATTCTTTTTCAAGTGTGTAGTTTAGGAATCTTCAAACTACTCAAAGCTCACAGTGTAATCAGCATGCGTGGTGACATGCAGTTATGAGACTTACCGGGGGGACCAGTGTGTAAGGTACATAAATGTCTCCTCACTATGCTGTACCCCTGAAACTAGTATATGGTTGAATATCAATGTAATTAAAATAAAGGAAAAAGAAAAACACAAAAAGAAGGGGGAAAAAAAAACCCATGCAGCTCATGGGTCCCGTCTGGCCCCCTACTTGTTCTTGTGAATAAAGTTTTATCGGAGCACAGCTGCTCCCATTCATTTACGTACTGTGGCTGCTTCCCCGTAGCCGCAGCAGAGCAGGGGAGCTGCAGCAGTCTCGGTCTGCAAACGTCTCGGTCTGCAAAGTCGAACAGCAAGTTACTACGTAGCCTTGATGTCAGGGCTGTACCCAGGGCTCTCATTCTGTGGCTTTTGACCAATGAAAAGAACGCTCTCACCTCCCCCACAACCAGGATAGCGACGATTTCCATGGCCCTTAAAGGCTGAGGAAGCTGCAGTTCGAGGTAAGAAGTGGTTTCAGAGTGGTGAAACTTTACATTTGACGTTGACTTCAGCTTGCGAATGTTTTAGATCCGTTAGGTATCGGTGGTATACCTGACGCTCTGTGTCTCCAGGAGGGAGATCCCTTTTCTCTGCCGGACTGAACCCTGATTGGCTGTTGAGGAATTGAGCCTTCACCGTGTTTTGTGTCTGATGTGTGGGTACGCCAAAGCTCCCGGCACCCCTGTCAGCCCCTAGGGAGGCCCCAAGGGGCTGATGCCAAGGCTTCCGGGAAAGGGAAGCCTTGCCGGCTGGTCCCCATGGGCTGCCAGGAAATGCTCTTTGCTGCTGGTCTGGAATGAGGAAGCAGCCAGAATGGCTGACACCCATCGGGGCCCATGAGGGGGACTCGATGTGGAAGTGAAACCCAGGCGAGTGGGCAGGGCTGAGGAGGAGAGCAAATCCAGGCTGCTGGTCAGGTTGGTGGCGTGGGCCCTGACTCGCCCAGTCTCTTGTGAGCCTGACTTCCCGGCCGCTCCAGCATGCGTGTTGGCCGGAGGAGGGATTTCTGCTATTTTTGACTCAATGCACTTCTAACTGATGGATGTTATAGGATGCCCAGAGAATTGCCCAAACACGGGGTATCTACATTTAGGCCAAATTGAGGATTTTATAATAAGATGTAGCCCTGTGGGAAGCAGGGCCTGCCTTGTAATTTCTAAGTCTGGATATCAAATTTCCTTCCTTCCTTCCTTCCTTCCTTCCTTCCTTCCTTCCTTCCTTCCTTCTTTCTTTCCTTTCTTTCTCCTTCCTTCCTTCCTTCCTTCCTTTCTTCCTCCTTCCTTCTTTCCTTTCCTCTCTTCTCCTTTCCTCTCCTTTCTCTTTTCTTTCTTTCTTTCACCTAATAGTGCTGGGGGATGGGCAGTGGGGATGGAGGTTTTAAAAATGGAGATATAAGTCCCCCACCAGAAAATGAATCCTCCTCCAATGTGCATTTCAGTGATTTTAGTCCAATGTCACACCACTCTCTGCTATCAATTTTAGATCGGTTTTGTCCCCCTCCCAAAGAAAGCCATGCCTATCAGCAGTCCTTTCTACCCCCACCCCTGGCGCCCACCTAGACACTTTCTGCTTCTAGATTTGCTTATTGTGAATGTCTCGTGCAGACGAACCTGTACGATACGGGGCTTTTGTGTTTGGCGTCTTCCCCGTAACATAGCATTTCCTAGGCTCATCCACGCAGCACCGCGACTATTTCTGGAAGACTGTTTCACCCGAGAGGAAAGAATGTGGTGGGTTGTACACAGTGCAAAGTCACACGTGATCCTAATGCACGGGACCCTGAAGAGCTCCGGCCGGACTGGTTCTTGGATTTCGTGGATTCTGTATTTGTGGCGTGCATTCGTGGTTCTGTGGAAACTTGACGAGGGTCTTCTTTTAAACTTGGATTTCCTGGGGTAGCTTTGGTTAATAAAATTACACAGGTCTCAGGGGTATAATTCTGTGAGATGTCGTCTGTATATTGTGTTGGTGTGTGCTCGAAGTCCTTTTCTCCCCCCACCCCGCCCCGGGCATTTGTACATACGTGTGACTACACCCCCAGTCCCATGGCACGACCTTCCTGTGACACTGAAAGGGAGGGGCTTGTCAGCAACGGTTTATATACAGCAGAGAGGAAAGTTCAAGGACGTCCACCACCTCCCGTCTTATTCTCATTTCCGCGCATCCGGGATGACCGTCCCCTCATTCTGCAGGAATGATGAAAGCAAGCCCATCACTCAGAGAACATTTTGGGAGGTCATTCTCTTTGTGGCAACTGTGGGGTTGGAAGGACAGGAGACGTGAGGGACAAGGCTGCAAAAACGAGCTGCCCACCAATTGCTGGAAATCGGCAGCGCGGTGGGCGGAACCCCTTGCTGTGTCCTGGCCAGGGCTCCGCAGAAGGACGGTGCCCTGTAAGGGCTAAGTCCACAGCGGCACACTTGCCTGGTGCTCTGTTCTCATTGTGTCTGGGCGAGGGAGCGAGGAAGCGCACTCACTAGTCAGCGGTCGTTGGGGAACTCCCACACCTAGGCTTTACTGTGAATTTTCAAAGTCTGGGTCTGGGGCCGCCGGCCGGCTTTTCATGCCTCTCCCCACACCTCGGGGGAGCGATTTCCGATGCCTTGGCCCCGCCGCGCAGCGACCGGAGGGCAATGCGGTGACATCACTGCTCCTGTGTGGGACTGTGGCTGGGAATTCCATTAAGAGAAGGTTCCACCTCGGACGCTGTGTAGCAACAGCTGCGGGGATGGAACATTCCAGAGTTTTTTTGGTTGCAATGGTTTCCATTTTTGTACGTGCAAGGATATGTGCGCTTCACTGAACTCAGCTGTTTGGAAATTCACAGAAAGGGTGAGATAATGCCTATCTTTGCCATTTAAGCAATTTTAAGCACTTGCGGGAGAGATGTGCTTGCTTTAACAGCGTTTATGAAATACGTATTTTGTGCCAGGCACCACGGGAGGTTGCAAAAGGGCAGTGTTTGCATTCCGACTGATACAATAACATGTATGTGCCTAGAATAATGAGGGTTTTTTTTTTTTTAGAATGAGAAGATGAAAGGTCGCTGTAAGATGCATGGTTCATGGAAGTGGTGAGTTTTGAGCTATGCTTTCGAGGATGGAGTTTTAAAATAATTGTGGAAGAGTACGTACAGAAAGTGCATGCATTCATCTT
The DNA here is from genome assembly GCA_004027475.1 of Anoura caudifer. NCBI lineage: Eukaryota > Metazoa > Chordata > Mammalia > Chiroptera > Phyllostomidae > Anoura > Anoura caudifer. The sequence continues at coordinate 38,804 of PVKU01009841.1, read as the reverse complement.
CAATGTGGGGCCTGGTGACTCCCCCCCCCCCCCTTTAACCCACACCTGGGGATATATTTATTGGCAAGGGAAACATCAATGTGAGAGAGAAACATTGATCAGTTGCCGCCCATATGCACCCGGACTAGAAATTGAACCCGCCACCTTGGTATGTGCCCTGGCTAGGAATCGAACCCACAACCTTTTGGTGCATGGGACAATGCTCTAACCCACTGAGCCAGTCAGCCAGGGCTGCCGCTTGCTGACTTTCTACAACTGAGCACGTCCATCTCGTCAGCACCCAGACCAAGAAAGGAACATTCCCAGCCTGCTGGGACCCCTCCTCTTCCCTTGCAGTTTCTACCCTCCGCCACCTGTCGGAACGGCACGGATTAATGGTGCCTTTGCTGGACCTGCTATGTGTGGAATGAAGATGCAGACCGCAGAAGCCTGTCTCTGCTGTCAGATAAGAGACGGATGCTCTATTGTCCAGCTGCTCTAACCCATCTGGATGTCAGACGCATCAGTTCAGGCGGTTGCAGACTCTCCGTTGGCATCGCTGCGTGGTATCCCGGCGTATAGATCTGCCACACGGATCCCTTGCATCGCTGTGGCGGTCTCCGCTATTTCCAGCGTTAGGGTGCTTGGAACACTGTTGCGGTGGTCGTTGAAATGCGTGTCTTTTGTTGGATCTGTATTTACCCAGGAGCAGGAGGGCTCCGTTGAGCAGAGTCTTAATCCGTTTTCCCAAGTGGTCGTGTCAGTTCACAGTCCCGCCAGCAGAGGGCGATGTTCCGGACAGGGGCTCCCAGTTCCTCCGGGACATCCTCCATCCGAGGAGGGTGCTGTCAGTGAGCGGAGGGCTGTGAAGAAAGCGCTGTGCTGGCCCCAGGCCTCAGGGACCACCTGAGGGCTTTGCCGTGCTCCAGCTCCGCCTCCTTTGCAAGTGCAGGGTGACTGCTAGGCAGCCCTGGGCTTCCTCTGCCGCCCCGTTTCACCCCGAGGGCTCACGCCGGTGGCCCCTGATGTGGAGGGATCAAAGCGTCCTTCTCCTCGGATTGGACAGGAGCTGCGGTTGGACACCGTGCGTGGGCTTGCTGCTTCTCTCTTCCTCGTCTTCCGTCTCACAGTGGGACCTGATCCTAAGGAACTTCAGAAGATAGAATAATGGAGTTTCCTGGCTGTCGTTAATAATAGCTAGAGGCTCTTGAGTTCTGAATTTCTTGCTCCCTGCGTTTGGCAAAATGCAGTAAATTCTTCGCAGTGTTCATGTAAATGGCTCCAGACTCCGAGGGAGCCAGTCTCAGCTCCGTGTTGCTCAGTGCCAGAGCTTCTAGCCATGTGTGGTGGTTTAAGTTTAAATTAATTCAAGTTCACGTAGTAGCTTGATCATACGTTAATAAAGAAAATCAGCCTTGGCTGGTGTGCCTCAGTGGCTTGCGTGCCGGTCTGCAAAACAAAGCGTCGCAAGTTCAAGTCCCAGTCAGGGCACTTGTGTGGGTTGCAGGCCAGGTCCCCAGTAGGGGGCGTGCAAGAGGCAACCACACACTGATGTTTCTCTCCCTCTCTTTCTCCCTCCCTTCCCCCTCTCTGTAAATAAATAAGTCTTAAAAAAAAAGAAAATGAAATAAAAAATCTCATTCTCAGTCATGCCAGCCACGTTTCCAAGGCTGAGTATCCACATTTGGCCCATTGGTACCATATTAGACGTTTCTGTTCCTGGAGAAAGTTCCAGTGGACGGCCCTGCACGAGATGGCACAAGCTGAAGGAAGAAGTGGGGATCGGGTTAGACGTGTCCATGTGACATCACACCCCGTTTTGGATAAAAACGTCTGGTCTTCCATCGAAGCAGCATGGCGGTAGCTACGCTCGCTATCTGCGCCATGCGTTCCTTCTTGCAGTCCTGTCTCCTACTTGCTGCCTGCGTTCCGTTTCCCTCGCCCATGAGGACTTTCTTTCCCCCTGGCTGTGAAATAAGATCTGGGCGGGGAGGCATTTCCCACAAACTCAAACACCACTGCGGCTCAGGACAACGTGTTGATTGACTGTTCATGTGTGAACAAATAGCTCTCCCGGAGAAATGCCGCCTGGAATGGGGCGGCTCCTGACCCGCCGCGGCAGCCGGGGGCGGGATGAGGTCAGCGGCAGGCCCGGCCACTCCTGTCTGAGGGCCTGCTGCCCGCAGCGTCTGCTCGGCTGGTCTGGGACAGGCAGCCAGAGCCCTTGCTGAGGACCGGACAAGAAGCTCTGGCTTAGAAAAATGTTCTTCTATTGACCGTTTCTGTTTTTGTTTTTCCGTGTTGCTGAAAACCAGTAACACAGTCAGCTCTACAAAGTTTCATTTTTTAAAAGTCAGAATAAAAAAGTTTCCATTGATCCGAGCTTTGGGGGAGCTCAGATCAATAGAAATTGGAAGTCCAACAGAATCTGTTTCTCCTTTGTTGAGCCAAAAGTGAGAATTCAGCCCCAAGGGTAGAGTAGATGGTCGTATGTGTATATTTATCCAAAAACATTGATTGAGTACTTATTACCTACTGAACACTGAATTGGGTCCTGGGGGTGCAAAGGTGACCGAAATCGGTTTAGCTCCTGTTCTTATAGCCCTTATAATCTCGGAGGGCAGGCTGGTGTTTCAAGAATGCAAGAAGTACCATGAACAGCCCTGGCTGCTGTGGCTCAGTGGATTGAGCGCCGCCCTGCGAACTAAACTGTCGCCGGTTTGATTCCCAGCCAGGGCATGTGCTTGGGTTGTGGGCCAGGTCCCCAGCAGGGGGCGCTCAAGAGGCAACCACACATGGATGTCCTTCCCTCCCCTCTCTCTAAAAATAAATAAATAAAAAACTTAAAAAAAAAAAAAAAAAGAACGACTGTAAAAAAGCCCAGAAGCAGCTGACCTCATTGGCAAAGATCGAGCTGGCGGTTAGGGAAATGTCAGTTGGGTGGGCCAAAATAGTTTGATTTTTGTACAAGAAGTGATAGAACGAGGAGGGATGTGGGAGACAAGGGGGTCATGACCTCTGTGTTTATTTCCTGGTGTATGAGTCACCTACATGGTTGCTAGGGTAGGGGTTTGGGAGGAACGGAGCGGGCTGGCTCGGGCCCAAGGGCTGGCTCACCGGCCTGCCTGCGGTGAAAGACTTCAACCCTGGCTGAAGCCCTTTCCGCCTGCCTTCCCCGAGGCTGGGGGATGGGCCGTGAGGACAGCTCCCTCCTGTGGCTTTTGGCAGGCGGCCTTGGTTCTTGTCTGGCTTCTAGCGGAAGCCTCCCCCTCATCAACGGGACCTGGCCAATGGCCGCTGGAGCCTCTCAGACATGGCAGCTGACTTTCCCCCAGAGGAGTGAGCCACGAGGGAACACGGGACCCGGAGTGCCTTGCGTGGCTTACTGTCGAAGGTCACATGCCCGCCCTTGACCCGTATTCTCCGAGTCGGAAGGAAGTCACACCGTCACAGAGTGGCACTTGGGTTCTGCCTTTTGAAAGGGAGATGCATCAAAGAATCCGCGGGCCTATTTGAAAACCATGGCAGCTACGCTGGTTCTTCTCTACCTGTGGGTGGAGGGAGGGTTGCCATACGTGCCCGTGAGCCTTAGCTACGTCATGGGAGAACTGCGTGTCACGGGACCCAGGCCGCAGGCTGCTCGGAGGAGCAGGTGAGACGCGGTGCGTGGAGAGAGCTCTGCAAACCGTACGGAGCTACGTGGAGGCGAGTCCCTTCGGAAAGCGCAGAGAAGCACGGCGCCTCGACACCGGCAAAGTTCCTGTGTGTGCGGTTCGAGACGCCGGTTGGGTTTCCCGGACGCGTCAGGGGTGAGCTGGGCTCTACATGTCCCTCCACTTCTTTGTTTTCCTTCCGTTCCACGGCAGCTGCAGCCGCGCAGGGGTTGGGCCCCTCCGTGTTCCTTCGCTTAAACTCACTTTGCACTCTTCCTTGATGCAATCTTCTAAGGGCCGCTTGCTTTCTTGGCTGTGTTCAGATCAGATTCTGCATTTAAATTTCAATGACTTTCGTTTCATCCCCCAGCCATCTTGTTTTTTATTCTTCCCATCCACCTTTTTTTAAAAAAAATAGCAACATTTGTTTCCATTCGTAGATGTTGCTGATGTCTGCTCGTTAATGGGTTATACTTCAGAGGGGTTAGAGTCACAGACTCGCAGGACAGGAATACTACAGAAAACAACCGGTCCCTGGCCAGGTGGCTCCGCTGGTTGGAGTGCCATCCTGTACCCCAAAAGGCTGTGGGTTTGATTCCCGGTCAGGGCGCCTACCGGGGTGCGGGTTTTATCCCTGGTCAGGGTGTCTGTGGAGGTAACTGACGGATGTCTCTCCTCTCCTCTCTCTCTCTCTCAAATCAACAAAGAGGATAAAAACAAAGAAAGAGAAAACAACCGCCGACCAGGGAAGGGATGAATTCTGTTAACGAAGAGCAGATCCTACTGCATCGGCGTGGCAGGCGTTCCGTGCGCTATGGAATCGCCGTGAGCACTCTCTTTCGGCCTCACTTCTTCCCGCATGTCTTAACGTGGGGCCACCCACGAGTTGTGATGTGCCGAATGCCCGCTGCCACCGGGCCCTCCAGCTCACCGGTTGTCCTCTTCAGCATCTGCTGTCCGCACACCGGGTCTGACTCTATAGTGCGTGAGCCCCTCCTGTGCGGAGCGCGGCGGCGTCTCTCATGGGCTGTCGGTGGGAGCGTCCTCCGCGGTTCGTCTTGAATTCTCATCTGTTGACCTTCCCAATTCCGCCAGCGTGGCTGCATTTCAACAAGAGTCTTTACTAAAGCGGGCGTTTTTGGACGCTGGTAGATGTCTCCATATATCCCGAGGGACCTTGTCCCTTTCCTTTCGCTGCTCATCACCTCGTTCCCACCCCTGTCCTCCCAAAGGCTCAGTGTGCAGAAGGGCGAGCAGAGGGCCAGAGGAGCAACACACAAGCAAAAGCGTGACAGCCACCCTTTTGCACGACTTTCTTCGCTCACTCAGCGTCCTTAAGGAGCACAGAGTCTGGTTTTGTCACTGGCTGGTGTGCCACGTGCCATGCGCTTCTGGAACTCGAGGCACAGCCGTGACTTTGCCAGAATGCACCGCTAAGAGTTTCTGAAGTCGCTGGCCTTCCCCGTGGCCGTCAGAGTGCTTTCAGCCGCTGGGACGACCGCTGAGGCCAGCTGCTTCGGCTGCAGACAAGGCCGTTTAGGTGTGCAGACAGCCTCGTGGGCGGAGGGCCGACGGCTGCCCACCCTGGTGGACAGAGGGGCCTTTAGCTTTTCCTGTTCGTGTTTGACTAGAAGTTCGGTCTGGACCCGTTATTACTTTGGCAGGTTGCCGGGGGCCAGCCTCACCAGGGCTCACGCGATGGGTGGCTTACTGTGCGTTTGCGGAGTGAAGAAACGAAGCCACAAATAAAATACAGGCAGGCCCTTGGGTCATGCCACCTGCGGACACTCGGCACCGTCATTTAAACAAGGAGATAATCGTACCAACGCTCATTAGAGACAGCTACGTGCAGGGCCCAGCAGAAGTGAGGCCTGCTGGGGTGTGGTCAGTAAGGTAATGATATGGGCGCAATAATTTGCAGTTTTAATGTGAACATTTCAGCTGAAATGCCCTAGGATGTGCTTGAGCTTGACGTTTTTCTGTTACAGAGTCACATGCTTATGATGTTGTAAGAAAAGGTTTTGTACTAAAAAAAGGGGGGGGGGGCATTATTGGTGCCGGACCCTGTATACTTACATTTTTAAAGATTTTTAAATTAAACTTTTGGATACTGGACTATAATGAAAAAGAAAATTAGGTCGATAATTTAGCCTAATGTTACATTATAGTTAAGTATTATCCAGGGGTGATTTTTCGAGGAAATTTCATAAACCCGGGATGATATATTTTATTGATATGATCATCATCATTACAGTTATTCCCTTAAGGTGCTGTACCCTGGCAAGCAGTTCTAGCCTTCACCCACTTTAAGCCATTTTTTAATTTTTCAGTGAGACTTGATGGACATGATTGCATTTGTTTCCGGTGTGCGCCCCGGTGATGAGACATCACTCACAGAAGCTGTGAAACAGTCATCCTGATAAACCTCGCAGCCACCGGACACCGTGCGATGGTGGGAATACTATGGGTCCGTGCCCTGCGCTGGATGGAGCATCCCCATGACTGTTCTGTGATGTCTGCCTTGTGCTTCTTCGTGCCTTCCCTGTTCCCCACTCCCTCCCATGTGGCAAGCGTCAGGAGGTGTTGCGTCTGCCGGCCTGAGGGTGTGCCTGGTTTGTGCTCGCAGGTAAGGATGTCAGTCACCCCCCCCCGCCCCCCCGAGAATGTGACAGCTTCCGAGCAGCCGGTCACCTGAGCCCCCTACATTCACCCCACTTCTTTTCTCCGTGTGGCGGGGTTCCTTCATCTTTCTGGCAGCGGGCTGCGGAGTCCCTGGCAGAGAAGCACGTGAAGTTACAGTCTGCCTTCCCACAGCTGTGTGGGTTTTCACAGGCAGCTGGCAAGTGAGCCAGGTAGGCAAAGCACAAACTGCTCAGTGTCCCCTACTCACAGATTAGCTCTCCGTCTCCGCAGATTAACTTACGTATTAGGAACTGATTCCGAATTTGAATGGGTCGCGGAGGGCCTGCCACCTTACACCTCATCAAGGACATGCACGATGGATGACATAGCACCGGAACGTGTCGGGCGGGGGCGGTGGCGGTGGCGGCGGCGGCGACCTCCATCGCGATGCCGCTCCGGGTCACGCCCATGTATCAGCCTGCATCCCCGATGACAGGGGCTCGTGCTGCTGGGGAGTCTGGCTTGTCAGTCACAGTCTTGCTTGTGGGGAAAAGCCCTTCCGAAGTGTTTCTCTGTGGATTTGTCGCGGGTGGCGGTGACGCCAGCATTTTCGTGAGGTTTCTGGGATGGCGAGAAGACTCTGTAGAGTACGTAGAACAGCTGTGCAGGGACTCCCCAGCTTCCTGGGAAGTGTGGTCTGTTTTGACTGATGGGATAGCCGATACAACAGCTTGTGGTAAAGCCACTGAGAACAGGTGCCTTTGGGGGCAGATTTGCTTCCTTGGAATGACCGGGGATGAACACTGGTGGGTAAGGGTGTCAGGTGTCAGGTGTCACAGTCTCAAATCCCTCCATCAGGGTCGCTGTACCGAACGGGCACGGCTTCTCACTCTCTCTGAGCCTCGGTGTCTCCACTGTGAGAGGAGAGGACCCCATGGTGGCTGAGGATGACATCAGAAATACTAGTCGAACCGTGGAATGCTTAGCTGAGCTGTCTGCTTGCAGAAAGGGTCCCATAAACACCAAGCAAGAAGGCAGACAGAAAAGCAAATGCCTGCCATTTCTTTTCCCTTGACGCGAAGAGTAAAAATCAACCTCTGGGAACACAAGGATGCAGGGGGGTCACTGACGGAGGTTTCTTCCTTATTTTCAACAAGATATTCCTTGTGGAATTAGAGTGTGGTCCTTGGAAGGGGGGGGGGAGGACTGTGGGCACGAAAATGTCCAGCCTAAGGAAGGGCATTTGACTAAAGCAGGTGCTTCCCCGTGCTTGGGAACCTCCCTGCTGGAGAGGGGGAACCTTCTTCAAAGTTTTGCTTTAAGTTTTGTTGCTGATGCCCGGTTGGGTTCCTTTTAGACGCCTTCTGAATACTGGAGTCGCTCATACCGTTTCATGACCTGAATTAGTCCGGTTACTGTCCATTACATGCATAGACCGAAGGAAAAAAACAGGAGTTTAACCCTTCTCCAATGCAAATATTTGGTAGACGATTAAAAAATTTATCTCCCCCGCCTCAACTCAATTAAGTTATGGTTTCTTTTGTAGTCCAGATGAAATCATGCTCTACATAGCCTCAATCTGATTTATGTGTTTGGTAATTAAATTATATGCAGAGATTCGGAACTCGCATGGGTTGCCTACGCATCTCTCCAAGGCGGCAGCCTGGGAAGATTGTTGTGAAACGGGGTGGCAAAGCCAGCCTGCCTGCTCCCCAGTGTGAGCAGATGCCCCTCCTCCATCCTTGAGACAAGTGGCTTCAGAATGCGGGAGGGGGGGGGGTGCTTCTCCGACAGGGAGCATCGCCAGACGCCTCACTGCAGCCATCCTTGGGACAGGACCCTGTGCCGCTTGTGCCGCCAGACCGACCGCAGGCACAGGCTGGAGGAGGAGGCTGTCCTAGCGGGGAGGCCACCCCGGATTCAGGAGCCCGCATCTCTGGGACTGGGGCTGCGAAGAGTTGTTTCTCACCTCTCAGGGTCGCTGTTAAACCCTCCAGCCTCACAAAGCTGAGCACGAAGGGATGCTTGTGGGTTTCCTGTTTTCTGGTTGGTTCTGCTTGACTTTTCTTCTTTACTGAAACCAGCCTTCCTGAGCAGCTGAGTCTGAAATGTGGAGTGGTGGTTTCGCTCGCGAAAAACAACTTCACCCAAAATAAAACCAAAGATGCGCCCTCTGCCTTCACCATTGTAATAAAAAACTACAGAGACAGAGAGCGAGTAAAGCTGGGACATTTCCTTTAAAAAAGTTAATTATAATTGGTCTCTTAGGTAGCCAAAATAAGATGTGCAAGTGAGATAATATATATTTTTAATGAGATTTTCTTGGGATGGATTCTCGTCCAGGCTCCATTTGCTAGAGGCTGATTTTTTATCTGGGTTCTGCCTTTCCTACAGCGATGGGAGGCACTGCTTTTCTCAGGACATCAGGTTCTTGCCACAAGCTGCGCCCAGACAGGCTGCAGCATTCCCCCCCCCCCCAAAAGTATCATTTTCTTCTTGTTTCTCATCTTTTATTTCTCAAAATACACATGCTTTTTATAGACATGGGAGCAATTTTCCAATTGGGCTCTCCAAAAATAGTTTGAATTAGAACATATTAGGGGAAAATCATAATTTACCCACAGAAGCACATCATGTTTTATTTTATTGAAAGCAGTACCGAGAGGCTGCAGACAGGAAAAACATGGACTGGAGATTTTTCTCTGGGCTATTATTGAAGCCGTGGTTTTGTGTATACGAACCGTTTTTAACGGGCGTGTTCATTAAAAAGAAATCAAAGCATAACGAGTTTCTTTCCTGCTTCGCTGTGTCTCTGTTTCTCCTCTCATGTCCTCCGGGGGGTTGAAGAAGCGCAGAGGGCCCTATTTCACAAGGCTGCCCCTTTCCCGCCGTGGAACGGACCCTGCGAAGAGATTCCAGGGAACTTTGCCCCTGGGACCCCTGTCTCCTGCCTACGCCCACGCGCCCATTTCCGGGTTGGGTTCTCTGTCTTTCTAGTCAGCGTCACGGCGGCGGCGGCCCAGGCGCCTCACGTCCACGTTAGTCCCCCTGTTGCATGAAATCAGTTCTTTTCGTAGAGCTGTGCTCTGCCCTCCTTCTATCTGCCCTGACGGTGGTGGGCGCTTTCCATTGCTCCTACGCCAAGTCCAAGTCCCTCCGCCTCCACATGGCTGCAAGTTCAAAAAGTCGACACCAGGGAATCAGCAAAACGTAGCGCAGCGCCCAGCCATTGCCCTCTTGGGCTTTTGTCTCCCAGGAAGGAAGTTCGTGTGTCCACAAAGGTCCACCTGGGAATGTTCATAGTGCTTTATTTGTCACCACCCCACATGGCAAGCGACTGCCAGTGTCCTACAACAGGAGGCTGGTTCAATTAATGTGGAGTACCATTTGGCAGTAAAAAAGAACACACTACTCAAAATGCAACACCTGCATGTATCTCTAGAAAAATAGGCTGAGGGGCCCTGGTTGGCGTGGCTCAGTGAATTGAGTGCTGGCTTGCAAACCACAAGGTCATCGGTTCAATTCCCAGTCAGAGCACATGCCTGGGTTGCAGGCCAGGTCCCCAGTAGGGGGCGTGCATGAGAGGCAACGATGCATTGCTGTTTCTCTCCCTCCTCCTCCCTCCCTTCTCCTCTCTCTAAAAATAAACAAACACAATCTTTAAAAAAAAAAAAAAGGAATATGCCAAGGGGAAAAAGCCAATCAGTCATTAATCAAAGGCTGCCCCAGAGACGGAACAATTCCTTGGCATTTACGGCTTGCTGTTCCCAAGAGCACCGACGGCATCTGGTCGCCCTAGAAAGTCCCCCAGCCAGTGGACTTAGCTGCTGAAACGCAGCCCGGCAGACAGGAAAACGTATGTGCCGAGGGGACCTGGGCGAGTGCAGAAACAGCTTACTGCCAAAAATGAAAGGAGGCAAATCTACAGCTCAGGCAGGGAAAGAAAGACAACAAGAGAGACAGGTAAGGAGAGGAAGCAGCAGACAGTCAGAGGACCCCTGTAGGAAGTCCAGTGTCGACGTAACAGGTGTTCCGCAGCGCGAAAAAGAAGAAAGCAGGAACAAACTGGAAACGCTTTTTTCAAGTCCGGTAAACTGATTACTGATTCCGATGGGAATGTGGCGGCAGCCGAGTTCCGAATCGTCTCTTCCCAGAAAACATACAGCGCCACGAAGAACGCAGCAGCCGCCGATAGCCCACCTTCCGGCAAATCGGGGAGACGGAGGGTTATCTGCCGACTCCGGGGGATAAGCGACGCGCCCACGTCAGGATCAAGAAGTAGCCTGGAAGGGGAGGGGTTCCCAGTGGTTTCTGGCTCCGTGGGTCACAGGATAGACGTGGAGTTCGGAAGGACAAGGGAAGATGAACTTGGGACTTACCTATGTCGACATATCGCAACTCACTGGCACATGTTACTGAGGTGGGGCTTCCAGCAGGGCCCCGGGTGTTGCCCACACTCTGAGCCACACAGCTGGGCAGCAGGGCTCGGGGCCCCGGCTCCCCTCTCCGGGAGCTCCGAAGAGCCCTACTGCCCAGGTGTCATCCGATCGCTGGACGTCCAGTCTTTGGGGACCCAGGCGTCAGTGGTCGATGACAGGCCTAAAGGCAGAGCCTGGGGATTAGATGTGAAACTAGATCATGCAGGTGCCTTCAACAGGGAAGCAAGCCAGGTGTGGCAGCCTGCAGGCAGCGGCCCCATGGAAACGTGGGCCCAGTTCCGAGCAGCTCTGCCCGTCTTCCAAGAGGGCCAGGCGTTTGGACGGTTGCTGGGAAGACAGTGAGTTTGTACGTGTGCCCAGGGGCTACTGTCCTGGACGGACAGCCCTCGAGCACGAGCCTCAGCTTCATCCCAGCACCGAACGCGGCCTCCCAGTCTTCCGAGCCACCGGATTTTGCGGAATAATGATCCTAAAGAGCTGGTGGTCGTGTGGAATTGCGTAGCTGGAAGCCAGCAGGCCAGCAAGCCGCTGGCAGGTATATGACAATATGTTCAAGGAAGGTGTTTGACGTTGTCACTCCTGTGCTCCTAATGCAAATCTGTAGTAAGAAGTAAATGCCACGATTCACAGTGGGACATAATATTGCAAATACCTGGGAAGATACAGGCGACTAATACATGTTTGGCGGAGTTACTATTGAGGATGGTAGCAGTCCGTTACAACTCACTACTTTCTCCCAGGCAACCCGGTTCCGGTTCTGGCTCCTCATGGCTCCGCGGGCAGTGTCCTGGGGTGCACCCTGCCCCCTGGGATGAATCAGCAGCTTCCTGGGAAGAAACCTAAAATGCAACCAGAGGAGCGAGCTTCGGCGAGGCTGACACACGGCCCCAGTGTGGACGGCGCCCCCTGCTGGCCGCCACTGTTGGAGGAAGCCCGCAGCTGCGCCCTGAGGGGACCGGTGGCGGCCCCTCCTCAGGCACCCCATCCCTGAAACCTGCCCCCGAGAGAGGAACCCCGAAACATGTAGCTTGGAAGGACAAGCGGGCTCCATGCGCAAGGCCCAGCCCCAAAGCCTTGTGGAGCGCTGGGCTCAGGGACGGCCGCCGCGCCCGCCACCAGCGCAGCTGTGCGCACATCATGGGGCATCACTGGGGCACGTGTATGGTGGGGTCGCTTGCCTGTTTTATTCTTTGAAGCTGTAGATGCAGAGCTGTCCGTGACGGCTAGCCAGAAGCCTGGGCGCACACAGGAAGGGGCCCAGGCGTTCGTGCAGGTGGACCCGGCCTCGTTGCCAGCGTCAGGGGCACTGGTGGCTTTGGTCAGCTCTCTGCAGGTCCCAACCCTGTGTGGGGTCCTCATTGGGCTTGCATTCACGTCTCAGCCTGGAGACGCCCCTGGTCTGCAGGCGGCTCCGTTCGCAGGGCGCTGGACTCTCGGACTCGTACCCGGAATCTCGGCCCAGGCCCAGCACGCCGTGCGAAACTACAGGGCTGCCATCCCAGACTGCCGTCGGTCCTCTTGCTTCGACTCTCGGGTTGCCACCGCCATTCCCAGGCTTGGCTCAAGGGTGATACTGCCGTTCTTCAGACACCCCCGGGGGTACTGTGGGCCTGTGGGTGCCCCCACTGCGGCTGCTAGCCACCCCGGTGTACGAAGAGCCAGTTCCCAGGCCTTGCACGTGGTCCTGGCCCTTCTTTCCCCACCAAGGGGTCTGGCTGGTGTGTGGGTTGTGACTATTCTCTGTTTTCTGGGAAAACAAACGAGTCGGCCTCCAAGGTGGTGCCCAGGGAATCGTCTCTCCCCATAGGTGCATCGTTGCGCAGTTTGCCCCACCGGGTGTGGCCTGATCACTACCACATGATCGGATGGCATGCAAGTGATAGGCTGTCACATGGAGGTTGGGGGGAGGGGTAGGACGTAGGAGGCATGGCTATCTGTGCCTTGGATCACCTGCCCTGGGGACAGCCGGTTGTCAGGGCATGGGTAGTGCAGAGGCCTTGGTGGTGGGAGCTGGTGTCTCCTGAGGAGCCCAGCACCAGGTGCCTGGCCCCGCCCACACCCCCCTGGGGAGTCATCCCCTGCCAGCCCCAGCCAAGCCTCCGGAGCACCGCAGCCCTGATGTCCGCAGCCCTGATGTCGGCTGGACTTGAACCGCACAGAGACCCGCAGCCAGAGCCCCCTTGATGAGTGGTTCCGGTAGAAACTGTGGCAGGTAACGGTCTTGTTCTGTTCCATTGATACGTTTTGCTCCATGTTGTTACCCAGCAGTGGATGATTAGTGTGTACGAAGGGCCCAGCGGTGGCCACTGGCGGTTTTACAAAGTCCCCTGCCCCTTGCAGAACTAGTGGGCTGGCCAAAAGCTCATGTTTTTTTTTCTGTGTGATGGCTCTACTAGCACTTAGTTGTCTTTAAGTTCATTTGGAACAATTCTGTTAGATGCACGGTGACAGCTGTCGTATCAGTGTGCATTAAAAAAACTTATCAACATTGGTGAATTTTTGTGCAGCGGTTTTAATACTGAAGATGGAAGAAAATATGCAACCTTTGGGCATATTTTCCTCTATTATTTCAAGAAAAGTGAAAATGCAACTGAAGCACAAAAAAGATTTGTGCTGTGGGTAGAGAAGGTGTGTGAGTGAGCGAAAGTGTCAGAAGTATTTTGCAAAGTTTCTTGAACCGTTGACATTTTTGCCAATTAATTCTTCGCTGTGGGGCTGTCTCATGCATTGGAAGGTGTTTAGCAGCACCCCCGGCCTCTCCGCGCAAGAAGCCAATAATGGGAGACAGCGACCTGCTCAAAACATCCAAATCAATCACGTTGTTGGTGGAAATGACAATCTATCTTTTATTGTACGGAAAAAACTAAACAGACTTTTTGGCCAACCCAATACCATCTTATTTGCGCTACTAAATATTGTGCCAATGCAAAGCTTTGCCATCAGTGGCATGAAGAAGTAATTTTCAGTACTTAATCAGTACCTCTTAAGTACTTTAATACTTATCAGTCCTTATTGATTTGTCAAAAAAAAATCAGAAATGGCATGAGATTTCAAAGGAAAAAACGCGGTTCTATTTTAAGATGTCGTTGATCTAAAAAATGTCATTAAATTAAAAACACTGAGAATGTCGTTTCCTGCTGGGCGTGTCTGCGACTCCGCAAGGTGCAGCAGGCGGCTGTCCTCACGGCTGCCGGAATTGCGCCTCCTTCGTCTTGCTGCGTGCCTGTCGCAGGTTTCTTTCCTTAACACGAGTGCAGAGACCATATCAGAGCCCTGCGCACACGCCGCACTGGAGGCATGCATGCATGTGTTCGGTGAGAAATCGCACGTTTCCGTCTGCGAACAGTGACGGCTTCGCGGGTGCTGTGTGCGGGAACGGTGGGCTGGGTGCGACACATCGGCCTGGGCCGGTGGGGTCGCCGAGTCCCTGCATCTGTGTGGTCCCGTGTAAGTGCGAGATAGAGGAAGGTTCTTGCGAGGGTGTGACCGGATGATTCACTGCTGTCTCCTCCGTCCCGTTCTGCTCTTGCCGTGAGGGCACTATGCAGTTGCGTTAAGTAACGGCGTGATGGAACCCGGAGGTGACTGTAACGGAACAGCCAAACAGCCCACATTCCCATGCAAATAGGAACAGAGCCCAGCGAACCTCGGCCGATACTTCATCGAGTCCAATCCCGGTGCGTCAGCGCACGTGTTCACGCGATGGGCTTAAAACAAAAACTGGGTCATTTAGTGCACCAGCACGAGTCTGATTTTTCAGCTTGTGCAGTGAGCACAGAATAACTTTTCACGGGGATCTTCCGTTCCCGTGAAAACAGGATGAATGAATCGTTCCTGGGGTACCCAGGGCTAACGTGGAAAATCACCTTTCCTGTCATCCCTGACAAAAATAGAAAGTGTGCGCCCCAGAGGGGTTTTACACACACACACACACACACACACACACACACACACACACACACACACGCCCGCGCACCCAGTTTTGAAAGTGCAAGACGTACGTGCACTGGCTTTCTTTTTCCTGCTACGGATGACAGCGTAATAATTGACTATGAACGCCTCACGAACATCTCTGAGGTTTGCGTTCCTGACTGTGGGAGACGTGCAGTCACCGTGGTGTGGGGATTGACTGGACACTGTCGAGGGATGGCTACGAGGCAGCAGGGCTTGAGGGGTCTAAATCTCGCACGGTTCTCCCGGGGGGCTCAAGGCAGACCAGCCAACAGAAGGAAACTCTCTCCGCTTTCAACTTCTGACTGTGGGCACTGGGCTTCGTTCACCGGCTAATTTCGCCCTGATTCCCTGCAGTTGGCAGATGGGGACCGGGAGCAGAAGGCCAGCTGTCCCCCAGGGGACCTGCCTCATTGCTAATCTCCCTCCGCGTGGACCCTGCGGATCGGGCCATGTTTTCCTAAGGATGTTAAAGGAGTCTGTCGAGCTCCCAGGCAGCCGGAAGACGGCCGGCAGGTGCACGGTGCCGTGTTACTGGGAACGCAGTGGCGGTTTTGGGGAGTGCACTTACGTAAGAGTCGAGGCTGGAAGGGGGAGGAGAAAGGCAATTTCCCCGGGGGAGTTTCATCCTGTCAGGCCTCCTGAGCGCCTCTGCTCTCTGCCGCTCTCCCCTGGTGGGGCCGACTGCGCCCTGCTCCTCCACCTGGGCCCTGGCCCACCTGCCAGCCGCACCCAGTTCCCAGGGTGAAGCTGGAGCGGGGCAGGAGTTCCCTCTCTCCGCTCTCTGAGCTGACGATCCTCCGTCGGGTGGTTTTCCCGGGTGGTTTGTGCTGCCCACTTCTGTAGCTTCCATGTGAGCTGGGCAGGACGGGTCCCTTCCACCCGGCAGCAAAGCTGAGAGCACATGACGTTTGGCTTTCCGTGCTGATCTGTGCTCGGCAGGTCCGTGCGAGGTGAGCAAGGTGGATGCAGCGGCCACCCCCACCCTCGGCCTGCGCGCGTGCCCGGTGACCGAAAGCTTCCTTCTGCCGCCTGAGGTGGCCAGGCTGTCACTGGGTGAGAGGACATGACACGTGACAGCCCCCATTCACGGGGCACCTGGCAGGAGCATCGGTGACAGAAGGCCGGTGGCCCAAGGTCAAAGTCTCGGTCTTTGGAGTGTGGTGGCCCAGGCTCCCTGTGTGACACGGTGACCTCTGCCTGGAAAGACGCCCGTGCCAACGCCCTCAGCTCATTCACCGCTCAGAGAGTCAGCCACTTCCCTAGGGGTGGGTGTGCGTGGTTACGGGGTAAACCGAGGCATGTTAAAGATGTCGCGTTTATCTGAGCGAAGGCTGATTGGAGTCGCGCAGTGCCCGGCTGGAGGTGGCTGGGAGCACCCCACACTCAGGAGCAGCGGAGACACATTCGTACAGAAAAGGCGGAAGCAGAGCCAGGAAAGCCTGCATGGGCTGCAGCTTCGGGCCCAGCGGCCGGTCTGTGAGTGGCCGTCCTTGGCTGTTCGACTCCGTCACCGTGCAGCGTCCACGGGCCTCCACGGGCCTCCACGGCATCGGAGCCGCCTCAGGCTGGTGGCTCCTCGTGTGTTCGCTCTAAACTGTGCATGCAGGAACGTGCACGTGATGTGCACACGTGTGCCCGCATGCCCGCATGTTTCTGCACACACGCCAGTGTGCCCACATGTGTTTGCATGTATACATGCTCTGGCACACACATGCATGTTTATGGGCACCGTGCAGGTGTGCACATGTGTGCCACGTCCTGTGGGCACACATGTGCTTGCACAGGTGCGCGCTGGCGATTGCATGTTCACTTGGAGTCGCTGTCGGTGACCTGTGCTGAGCAGTCCAGGGCTTCGTTCTCTGTTTGCCTGCCCACCGTGGCTGCGTGCTCTGATGTTTGCGTGCACTCGGAGGTGAGGCGGACGCCCCAAGACTGCGCTGCAGTTTCGGGGGCTTCACGGGCCAGGCGGAGCGAACCGACGGAGGAGAGGGAGGTTAGTGACGTGGAAGCCCCAGAGTCAGGGATGCAGCAGGGAGGGGGTGCCGTCCCTGCTCGGGATGTCTGCTGCCGGCGGACCAGGTGGGGGGCTCAGGGGACAGGATGCGTCCTGGGGCTCGCGTGCAGGGCTGAAGGCAGCAGCTTCCAGGGCCGAGGCCGCTGCCGGGCTGTGCTGCGTCGCTGCCGGCTGCTGGGAGGCAGGAGCAGCTTGGCATCGGTGCTCCGGCCGCCACGGGCCGTCTCTGCTCGGCTGCATGTAGACCAGCTGGTGCCGCAAGGCTGTTATTTCTTTGCCTTTGCTTGTCTTTCCTCCGCTTCCCTTCCCTTCCCTTCCGACTCCTTTTTTCCTTCCCCTTTCCTCTCTCTTCTCTTCCCTCTACCTTCCTCACTCTCCCTCCACCTCTTCCCCTTCCTCCCTCCATTCAAAAATATAACACAGGGATGAAATTCCTTTTGCTCCTAGGCAACCCACGCGCAGTCAGATGAAAATCTGGTGCCGTGTGCACCTCACTCCATAACCATGTTTCCTGTAGACATAAGTATCCCCCTTAGCTTTTTTAATATTCATTCCCATATTTTCCCCCAGCTTCTTACTGCCTCCTTGTTCACCCTAACAGCAGGCGGTACCCTGTCCTTCATCTAGTATCCCCTGGGCCAAGGAGGCTGGAAACCGCGCGTGTGGCTGCCGCAGAGCCCTGGTCGGGTGCGTTCAGGGAGCTCATCACCGCCAGGTCCGATGGTGAGTGCCGGTCCTGCTGTGGCAGCCGCAGGCAGGCGGGTGGGCCGGAGAAGGGAACCGCGGCATTTCTTGCGCGCCTTTCGCCAGGCGCTGTGGGCGCTCTGCGGGCGCTTCTCGCCCCGCCTCACCCCCTGGGCGGTCTGTGCTCAGCCTCTGTGTGTGCCCCCAGCGAAGGGAGAGCCCCCTCCAGGCTGCACAGGCACCGGTAGGAAGCCGCGGTCCTAACCCGGAATCTGGGATGCACACCGGTCAGGCAGCTTCAGGAGCGCCCCCTTGGCCCAGGCTGCGCTTTCCGCACTTCACTGAGGTCTGAAAACACCGAGTCGAACATTCCAGAAACTGGCAGCTCCTACGTTTTGGATGGCACACTGTTCTCAGTGGACTCATCATGGTGGCGTTTTGTCATCTGACGGCATCACCGGAAGGGCCAGAGCGGTCCGGCTGTGAGGCGGAGACCATGCTCATACTTCTGGTAGCCGTGCGTTGTTGCAGTAGTTCTCGTGCGTTGTTGGTGTTGCGGACCTCTTGCTGGGCCGCATTTGTAAGTTAGACTGTATCGTGGTATGTGTGGCTATAAAAACACATAGTGCGTGTAGGATTTGGCCCCGTGCGAGGTTCCAGGTGTTGACTGGGGGCCGTGGAACGGATCCCGAGCAGATGAGGGGGCGCTACCTAATTAGAGAAAGCGCGTGCCCACAAAAGGCCTGTGAGTGTGAATCCAGAGGCCGTGTGTCTCGGGTGAGCTGGCAATCAGCACCCCCCTCGGTGCGCCCCCCCCCCCCGCCCCCGGCTTAGTTAATGAAACCTCAGGCGGTTCTGGAAAGTCGGGAAAGTGGGAGCTGGCTATTAGAAAGGTGGGTTCTCGGGTCCCACCAGCACCTGCTGACTTGGGGGGGGGGTGGCTTGCCCACCGGGGCCCGCTGATGGACGCTGCTGCCCCAGGCTGGTGCGCTGGGCTCCGGGGTGAGCTCCACCCTGTCTGCGGGGTCTGCGTCTCTTTGTCCCCTCCCACAGTACGCTCCCAACCTGGCCAGGTGCCCCCCACACGGCAGAGCATTTAGCTGGCCTCGCATGCAGTGGGCCCTCCGTGCCTCAGCTGTCTGCCCACAAGGGGTGCCTGGCCGCTGGGCTGCAGACCTGCTCAGCAGCAGGGGGTTCAACAGCAGAGAGTCTGATTTTCTAAGTGGAGGACAAACTCCGGATCTTCCAGTCCTTCCTGGCCCGTGTCGCCTCCCCTGAGGACGAGCTCCTCGGCCCCGGAGGCCGATGTGGTGAGAGCGTGGGCTTGGGAGCCAGGGGTGCAGCAGGCGGGACCCCTGTGTTCCTCTGCACGCGGCCTCGGGTGAGTTGCGGCAGGGCCCCTGGGTGGGGGCCTTGACGTGACCCAGAGGTGCTGCTGGCTGTCCGTGAGTTCCCTCATTAGGCTGTTGCACGGTTCAGTGGATTTCCTGATTAAAAAGTAATTTCATTCCCAAAAGCCTCTTGGAGACCACGCCGCACCGGGGGGAACTTTGTGACCGCCCAGCTGGGACTTACGGAAACAAAAGAAACACTTTCCTCTGATGATATGAGCGCACCCGCCCTCCCGGCGCCCGGACACCCGCCCTCCCTGCGCCCGGACACCCGCCCTCCTGGCGCCCGGCGTTCACGCCTTTTGCGTTATCCCCGCTGCTGTTGACTTGTTTCCGTAAAGGCGCTTGCTGTCCGAAGCAGGGGAAATGGTGTCACGCTTGCTGTGATGAGAACTCGGTGGAGGTGGTTCGCTATGTTGAAATGTGGTGGGCCTGGCTATGGGGTGGGAAGGGCGACCCCGTTGTTGGCGCCGATCGGGAGGCCCCAGGGCCGTCGCGAATGTTTTCAGATGGATTATAAAGGGTTGGTTTGCACTTCAGAAGGTCAGAGGTGCTGGGAAGGGAACCCACACCCGCTGTTCATTATGTTAGCAACCTTCTGATGCTGGGGTTCCTCAGCATCACCTGACAGGCAGCTCACGGAGGGCCTAGATGTGGTCGCCATGACAGCCAGCGGTGCCCCGAGTCCCTCGCTTGCGGTTCCCTCGGACTCGGAGCTCGGCTCCGTGATGCAGTGTTTGCCGCATGTTTCGGCTGAAGACTGTTGGGTGACTGAGGGTACTGCTTCCAGTTTCTGCACGCGGGCAGCTGATGTTGCCTTCCTTCCCCCCCTCCCATGCACGGGAGGCATGGCTTCGTGGCGGAATTTGCCCCTTTACACCGCAGAACGCGGCTCTCGGCCCCCGTCTGCGTGGGCCGGTGGCGGCGGCGGTGCAGGTGCCGCTTCATTGTGATAAACTAAATGAAGAAAAAAAACGTGGATGCTTTGAAGAAATCGTTATTTCTTAGTTTTTAAAGGTTTTATTCATTTACTTTTACACAGAGGGGCAGGGAAAGAGAAAGAGAGGGAGAGACACATCAATGTGTGGTTGCCCCTCATGTGCCTGCAACCCCGGCCTGTGCCCTGACTGGGAACAGAACCAGTGACCCTGGGGTTCCCATGCCCATGCTCAGTCCGCCGAGCCATGCCAGCCAGGGCCAGATTATTTATTGATTATATCAACCAATATCTGATTGATGTGTGGCATGATGGAAACTGGCAGAAGGGAAATATTTGTCCGTAGGCCACGTAGAGATCGTGACTGGAAGGACAAAAACGACCTACATTCTATGAAAGACGTGCAGGTTCATTCACTGGGAGTCACCGACCAACGGTAACACCAGTTGCCTGAAGCGTAGCTTGTGTACCTGGCGTGACGTGGGCAGCGAGCTGCCCGGCCGAGCTGGGAAGCTGTGGCCGCTTGCGGGCCGCCGTGGGCCGCGGAAGCAAGCCCAGGAATCAGGCCAGGCCGGGCAGCGGCTCTGCCGGGTCGGCCGGGGGTGAAAGGCCCGGTAAAAAGTATAATTGGTGCCGCCATGATGCAAACCAGCATGGATGTTTCCCGACAACATTACCAGGAGAGCTACCATATGGCCCAGCGGCTGTGCTACGGGGTATTTGCCCGAAGGAAGCAAGGTCCCTGTGCCGGGGAGACGTCTGCACGTCCGTGTTCATCGCGAGGTTGTTTGCAACGGCCAACACACGGAAACGCGGGTGTCCGCCGGCAGGCGCGAGCACGCAGAAGCCGCGGAGTGTCGTTCAGCCATAAGAAGTAGGAAGTCCTGCCGTTTGCGACAACATGGACGGACCCGGAAGGCACTAGACCAAGTGAAGTAAGTCAGGCAATAGAAGACAAATAGCACGTGATTTTTGTTATATGTGGGATCTTAAAAAGAAAAAAGCAACAAACTCTTCAACAGAGAGGTCGGATGTGTGGGCGCCGGCGGCTGCGGGCAGTGGGCGAAGCTGGCACAGCGGTACAGATGTCCCGGTGCAACACAGGTAAGGCCTGGGGTGCGATGTACCGCGCAATGACTGTGGCCCATGCTGCCGCGTGCTGTGTTCGAAAGTTGCTATGAAGGCAGAGCCGACAAAGAAAAGAAAAAAAATTTTTGGTCACTTATATGGGGTGGTAAAAGAACAAGAAAAAAAGTGCGATGACTTATAAAACGTTTACGCGGGTGTGAAAAGGTGTTCACAGTTTTTATTAGCTGCAGCGTCGCTGCGTCGAGTTGCGTTAGCTCCAGGTTAGGGTAAATGAGGAAGCTGCGTCTAGGAGTCACAGTGTGGGTTTGATGAACGTTGAGGAGAAAGTGAGACACTTTGTTTGGGGAGGGAAAAGGGTCCCTGCATCGGAAAACGCTCTGTTTGGGGTGGGACCAGTGGGGGGGTGGGTCCCCCCCGAGTGGTGACAGGGGGCAGGACGTGTGCAGATTCGAGGCCTTTCATCCTGGCGCACAGGCCGTGCTGGGGACCTGCGCTGGTGGGGATCGTTTCGTGCTTCGAGTTCCGACCGACTGGAGTAACCGCCAGCTTGGCCCTCGTTCGGCAGCCCTGGGAAGCTGGTGGAGCATGTGTACGCAGCGGTGAAACACATAACTTGCCGGTGGGGGAAGCCGTGCGGGGTCCCAGCTGCCACTGCGGGAGCAGGCGGTGTTCATACGTGAGACATAGCAGCCAGTCGCAGACAAGCCCACCGCCAAGGCTCGGCGGGTCACCTTCTGGGTCCTCCCGAGGCCCGAGGGTTCCTTACGCAGCGGAAAACCTGGGAGGTTTGGCCATCACTTCTGAGTCCACGCGTGCGCGAACAGAGCGGCTGCCTGGCATCTGAGCTGGCGGCAGCTGCCGTTCCCGCTGAGCGTGCGGGCGGCGGCGTGTGCGTGGACGAGCAGAGGAGGCAGCACCAACTGTTACCTGGCGGAGGCGGACACGTTGCAGAGCGTGAACTTTGAACGTGCCGCAGCCTGGGAAGCGAAGACCCGGTGAGTCGGACAGCAGCTGCGCCCGCGGAAAGGAACCCGGCTGCCTCAGAGCAGGGGTTGGCGCACGTTTGCTGTGAAGGGGTGAATAGGAAGTCACCTCGGCTGGGGGGGCCACGCTGTCCCTTGCAAGGCTTCAGCTGCGCCGCGGTCACGTGAGGCAGCGACGGGCAACACCGCACAGAGGAACATGGCTGTTGTGTCCCAGTAAAACTATGACACGGGAATGTCACAGCGCTTTCGTGGGTCGTGGTGTGTTACGGTGCTTTTGATTTTGGTCCAGCCTTTGGCAGTGGCACGGCCATTCCTAGCCCGTGTGCCATCCGCAAACAGACAGTGTGCGGGCTGTGTGGCTGCCACCTCTGGCTGGCGGAGCCGCGGTCCAGCGCGGTGACGATGCCGAAGGAACCCGGGCGTGGAAAGGCAACGCAGGTGTGCGTGGAGACCAGGACACGCGTTCCGGCTTGGCATGTGCACCTGCAGTGGGCCCTCGTGCCTTTGTTATGGTGAGGTTGGCATAACCCTGAAGTTGTAGTTTAGTTCACGTAACTCGCTGTATGCTCCCTACTGTGCGTGCAGCTGGTTTTCACGTAGCCCCCGACTGAATTAATCTGTGGGTGTTGTTTGTAACGTCAGCCCAGGGCTAGGACAACCGTGCTAGATCTGAGGACCTTCCTTAACCAGTTTAACCGATTCCTAAAAGCTCCTTCTTCCGTGATTGCTTTCTGCCTGAGGGAGTTGTGCAGGTTCTCGGCGGCCCTCGGGTCGGGCAGAGGTAGCAGCTGGCAGGATGGCACATGCCCGGCAGGGGCGCTGCCAGACCGGGGCCTGGTGCGCTGGGACGCGTGTGAGCAGGGCATGCGTGAGGCTCCTGTGCACGCACGCAGTGGGGCTGTTGGCTACCGCGACAACCCACCCCGACACGTGCCCGCTCACCTTGTGAGCACGGGGCACCACCCACGAGCGGTCCCAGAGGGAACAGCTGTGTTCCCGTGGCCGCGCCCTCACACTGCGCGTGCATGCGTGTGGGCACTCCAGCCGCTGGGCCGTCCTGCACGGGGTCACCGGGTGCTCTGTGTGTGCCCAGTCCTCGCCTGCCAGCCGGCCGTCGCTCGCCGAGACTGGCCTGTGCCTCTGACAGCCGTTCGTGATGCTCCGGTGGCTCCGCGGGCAGGTTTCCTCGAACTTCTATGTGTTCAAGTGAACGGTGCCCAGCGGCACGGATGTCGGCGGCGGTTGTGCGTTTCTGTGAGCGGAGGGGGCAGCTGGGGGCTGGGGAGGACGGTCAGCCAGGTTACGATAAGGTGTGGTGCCCACTGGTGACAACGCTGTGTCAGCCTGGGTGTGCGGAGCACGGGCAGGCTGTGATGGCCCAGTGCTAAGTTCTGACGCATGCGCGCGCGCACACACACACTATGGTTTGCTGGTTCTTAAAGGCTATTGTAGGTGCTGGTAAAAATATATTAATGATCATGAAGATGAATATACATATCATGTGACATGAATGACATATGTTTGTTGAATATATGTTATATAAAATATACACATGAAAGACATAATTATGGCCCCGGCTGGTGTGGCTCAGTGGATTGAGTGTCAGCCTGGGAAGCAAAGGGTCCCAGGTTCGATTCCCAGTCAGGGCACAGGCCTGGGTTGCGGGCCAGGTCCCCAGTAGGGGGAGCATGAGAGGTGACCACACATGGATGTTTCTCTCCCTCTCTTTCTCCCTCCCTTCCCCTCTCTATAAAAATAAATAAAATCTTTAAAATATATATATATAATTCTGTAATTGTACATAACATAGTAAATTATATAATTATGTAAGCTGTGCTATAATTATATACCATAACAATTACATAGGGGTTGGATGGACACTATACGGATGTGCCTTTCACGTGTAACCCTAGATGATGTCAACTCACAGACCTCTATGATGCGCAGACGCATGTACCCGGGGTTATCAGTGCCTGCGTCCCTGGAGCCCCAGCTGAGCTCTGTGCCTCACTTGCTCTCAGCACGGGGCAGGGAGGTCCTCCAGGGGCCGGCCAGCTGCCTCGCTGGGATGAGGAGCACCGTGGTGTCACAGGTGATCTTCTTAAGCGTCTGGGCCTGCGGCTGCAGACGGGCCCAGCACCTGCCTCACTCTGCGCGCCTGACGCTCCGCACACGCCGTCTGGACTCCGCAGGGCCCCTGCCGGCAGGAACAGCCCCTGGGGCCTTCCCAGGTGGTGATGAAGCTCACTGCGCCATGGTTACGGGCCTGCACATGCGTGCATCCCAGAGACCCAGAGCGAGACCTACGGAGCCTGAGCTGGGGAAGGGCGCAAGGGCGGTGCGCTGACCCGAGGCCGGTGCGGCTCCGTCTACCGTGCCTTGTATTTCCTGTCCAGCTTCCCTTTGCCGCTGCTCTCTCCACCCCTCCTGCCCGGATCCGGCCGAACAGCTGGGAGCGGCTCCTGTGTCTGTCTGTCTCTGCAGCCCAGCCATCTGTCCCGACTTCCTTTGGCTCTGCCTCCCGTCGGTGGGGATCTGACCGTGTCTCCCCTCTCCACTGCCACTGGCGTCTGAGCCCCGTCTTTCCCCTGCAGCCCTCAAGCCCTGCTTCCCTGCACGTCCGCTGGAAGTCGTCCGCTGGAAGTCGGAGGATGAAGGGGGAGAGTGAGGGAAGGACCCGAGTTCAGGGACACTGCGTCGGGCGAGCGCAGGGGTGCCTGGGGACCGGGGACGGGCGGCTGCCCCGCTGCTGGGCTCACGCTGCTCCTTCCTGCACGCAGCACAGGGCTGTGCTAGGAAATCACTTTCTTTTCCGGGCCAGGCTTCCGCTCAGCCTGCTGGCATGCTTTAACCCACCTGTCAGGGCCCAAGTGGGCACCTCAATCTTCGTTTCCTTGGTGGGAGTTTGCGTTCTTTAGCTGCAACTATTATTGCCTTTCCGTTGCCAGATCCAAAAGGTGGGATTTTTTTTCCCCTTTAGAACTCGCTATTTCTCCAAGTTTTCTAAAAGGCGCTTAAAAAGTGACACAAAAATAAGATTTTCTTGGTGTCTCGCCCCCCCAAAAAGAAGACTTAAACTCAGTTGGAACAAAGCCCTTGCAGAAAATGTAGCAAAATGTTTCTCCTACTTTTCAAGTCGCGCATTTAGAACAATCAAGATGAAATTCACATAATTTTAGAGTGAACCGTTCAGAGGCATTCAGTGTTGTACCTTCACCACCTGGATTTCCTCCCCCCAAGTCACCCCCTCTGCCCAGGACGGAAGTTCTCCGCCTTTCCCCTCCCCCAGCCCCTGGCAACCGCGGAGCTTCCCGCGGCCTCCCGGCTCTGCCTCTGGGGGTATTTCACAGAATGGAACCTCGCAGTGTTGGTGCTTCTGCGTCTGCTTCCTTCCCTTAGCGCAGTGTTTGCGAGGAGGTTCGTGCACCTGGGGCAGGGGCCGGTGTCTCCCTCATCTCTGAGGCTGGGGGCTGTTCCGTTGTGTGCGTGCACCCAGCGTGCTTGCTGATCCATCCTCGAGGGGACTGTCTCGCGGTTCCCCCTTTCGGCCGCTGGGACTCGCTGACCTGCGTATGAATCCTGCGTGGGGGCTTGTGCGGGCAGTTCAGGCTGCCAGCCGTGCTTTCTGAGAGGGGGGCGTGGGTTTCGAAGTCCTTCATCGGACGGAGGACATCCATCAAACGCGTCACACTGGCTTTCAAATTAAAAAACGGAAAGCTGCCTTCTGAAGCAGGCGTCCAGGTATTCCGCATCGTTCGTTACACGTGCTGACGGACCGCCCGTCAGAGGGGCTCTCCGGCTGTCCGTTCACGAATCCTGGGGTTTCAAGATGCAACAGGCCGGTGGCCACAGCCCTCCGTGATGTCGCAGCAGGTCGAGAGCGAGGCCTCCTCAGCATCCTTCCGAAGGTGCCCAGGCCTCGGACACACTGCATCAGGGTCCCGCCGCGGTGCAGGTGTCTACCTTCCCGCTCAGGGGGCAGTTTAAACGCCTCCCTGGTGGCCTGAGGCCGGTGGAACTCAGAGCCCCACGGGAAGTCAGCCATCCTCAATGTCGTGTGCATACACACCTGTCACCGCTGGGGACCCCAGGGGCTGCCGCCCTTGTCTGGAACTTACGTGGAAAAAGGAACCTGTGTGTGTGTGTGTGTGTGTGTGTGTGTGTGTGTGTGTGGCTGCGCTGTTCCTTTGTCCACGCAGCAGGGCCAGTCTGCTCTGAGACGTCCTCAGAGCTGGCGGGAGCCAAGGTCGGAAAGGATGACCATCTTGGGGCTCACTGTTCCCCCAGACCGAGGGCCTGGGGAAGAATGATCCCAGGGCAGCTGCACAGCCCCGGCTCCCATCTGCCTCGAAATTGCCCCCACGTGGCAGGGCTTGCCGGGCTGGGCTGGCCTGGCTGGCGGGAGAGAGACTGCTCCTCAGCTGTGGCCGTGGTGGGTGGTGCTGCGGGCCGACACCAAAGCCCTGTCCAGATGCCGCGAGACTGGTCCAAAGTGGCTTGGGAAGCCAATGGCACAGGAAGTGACGCTGGGGAGATGCACCCCGGCAGGGTGGCATGGAGTCAGAGAACTCGGGAACGTGACACTGGGGGACCAAGAGCCTGCACTGGGACTGCGGCTCTGAGTCAGCGGGGGGCTCCTCCCTTGTGCCTGCGTTTTCCCACGTGGCGGGCCCTTGAAAAGGACCCACGCTGGTGTGCAGGGGGATGCCGAGTCTCCTTGAGGCACAGGAGCCTCAAGGTGAGGACTGGGGGACTGGGAAGGTCGCTGGGCGTGTGCAGGTGTTGGTGCCCCTCATGTGGCAGTGCCTGGAGGCGTGGCCTATCGCCACAGCCTGGAGACCCCTGGGGAGACCACTGAAACCAAATGCCTTGGGGGACAGTGCGGTTCACTTCACCTCCGGGGCTCACTGCGCTTCCTTCCCGGAACACATTGCAGGCAGGAAATGATGGCTTCAGTGAAAAATCGGAGCTGGCCCGAGCTCTTGCGGACGCTGGTGAGGGTTGCTGCTGTACGTCGCAACGGCACCTGGCTGCCTCTCTTCACGTCCAGGGTGCCTGTCTGAACACCCCCCTTGTCAGGCAGGGTCCTGCCGCTTCAGACGGCTTGTCCATCTCTTGGACTCTTCCTGCACTCACAGCCGAGCTCCGTATTGCTTGGCCATCTTCCTCATTCACTGACCTTCACCGCGTCACACCAGCAAGACCCGGGGGCTCCTTGGAACGGATCTGCAATGGGGCCAGCAGCACCTTCCAAGTGTCGGATGGCACACACTGGACATGCGGATGTCCCTTTTGGAACGCACACGCCTGCGCAGCGAGGACGGATGAACGCGGGCTCGCTCTTGGTGGGGTGGGGGCACTGGAGCCCACGGAGCGTGAGGACGGAGGCAACTCCCCATGTTAAAACACGAAACACACACACACTCTACAACGCAGCAGGGGTGAGGAGGGCAGCTACGCAGTGGTCACCTGGAACCTGTCACAAGGCGGGAAAGGGGGCCACTGCCCAAACGCTAATGGTGCAAATGATAAAACTGCTTGGCAGTCTCTAAGCAGAACAATAAAACTGTGTGTGCACGCAGACACCCTTCATGCAAAATGCACACAGCACACACACTTAGCATGCAACACACACACATATATAATATACACTCACATGTGTATACACATGTACATATGTAAGTAATCGTTTCCACATTTGAAAGTGCTGGGCACTGCAGTCAGTTTTTCCATAGATTGTACTGGAGTGCAGTGCCTGTCGCTGCCCATCCCCCATTCTTCTAAGCCGTTTACAGAAAATATTACACTTGCCATTTTCCTTGACTATCCTTCCAGAAATCATACATTCCCTCAGCCTAGTTTATGTAGCAATAATTACATATCAGAAATGAAAACAGGATTTTGAAGCAAGTTTGTCCTTGGCAAGCTGTGCTTTGCTTCAGCGGCGAATTTCAGCCTGCACGTGGGGCGGGGCGGGCTGTGGGTTTTACTTGGTGTCTTCCGAGCCGTGGACCTGGAGGAGCTCGCTAGGAGGCGGAGACGTGGCTCCGCGCTCCCGCCTACAGGTTAATTTACTCAGCACTCCTGCAAGCCTGGAGGAAGGAAAGATATTTTAATTGTGTCCAAAACGTTGGGCTCCTCGGGCTTGGATTCCTTTCTTGCAGCTGAAGCTGGAAACATTTCAAAGCAAAGATACAAAGATGGTTGACAAAGAAGGCACATGACCAGCTGGCAATGAAGTGGGGGCATGGAGAACAGAAAAACACACAGAAAAGATAACAGAGTTGCAAGCGGAGAAGGAGGGGAGGAGCACCTAGCACTGCAAAATAGCTTGGGGCAGATACTCCCGCCTGGAAGCCTTAGGGGAGGAGCTGCCAGCCACAGGCTGTTGGTTTTGCAAGGCAGGGAAGGGCAGGGAGGATGAGACAGAGACAGGGCCCCTCTCATCCACCAGTTCAGAGGCTGGCGATGTTTACAAAGACCGGGAACTTGCCAGAACCTCTTTAGTGCCAAAAGAATTCTAGACGTAACCCATCCTCTCTGGACAGTCTTCCTCCATCTACAACTCCCCGCTAACATGCCCTGAGTTCATGCTACACCAAGTCAGTGTTGACTCAGGCCGAGAGCTACTTCAGGGCCCTATTTTTTCCTTTGAAACGCAGTTCTGAGGTGTACCAAGGTTTTGTCACTGGAAAGCCTCTGGAAATGAAAAAAGGGCTGTTAAACGGAAAACAGGGAAAGTCGGGTGATGTTGAACGTGGTTCAAGGGGCAGACGTATTTCCTTGTTCACTGCGGTGGGTTGCTTCTGTTCCTTGTTGGTTGTGTGCCCCCCTTGGTGGCAGGTCCCACCTCTGGGGAAAGACCCCACGATGGATTCTCTGCTGTAGCCGAGACCACTTCCTACGGGGCGTGCGTGGCTGTCTGATTCGGCAGCGAGGCCGCACCATTCACCGGTGGACTTCAGCTGCTCCCAGTTCACGGCTCTTGGAGTTCACGGGCGTTCCTGGTGGGGCTGCACCTTGCTCCCATCTGCCTGCCGACAGCGCTCTCCGCTCAGCCCCGGTGTGAACACAACCAGGGTCCCCATCTCTGCCTCGTTTCCCCAGCTACAGGCATCAGCTCCGAGCTTTTAAACGTGTGTGCTGGAAATTGCATCCTCAGCATCCATCCGCCTTGTTGTGAAGCCGCCTGGCTGCCTCTCGACAAAACGTACCTAAATGAGGTTTGCTCTCCTGTATCTGGTGGGCAGGAGGGGGCGGCAGATGAGACCGTGGCTGGTTCCGATGGCACGGAAAACACACGCACGGCTGAAGCACGGTGTCCGGCATGCTCACGCATGCAGCGCATCTCGTCTCGGAGCCCGGGCGAGCCATGGGAATGTGCGTAGCAGGGACTGGTGTATTCCGTCCTTTCCCTTCCTGGTCCTTCTGCCTCCCGCTCTCCCACAGACGGGCCCTTGGGCGTATGGCCGGCTTGTTTGAGTTTGTGCATTTGAAGTGTGACGTAGGGTGTGTTCTGCACCCCGAGCCTCATTGGGCAAAGGCCTGTGGTGTGCGGAACAGCACCCAGATGCCCGATGCCAGCATCTCAGAAGCAGTGTGCGCCTGCAGCCTGCGAAGGTTCCGGGTCCCCTCCTTGCTGACTGCGGCTTCGGTTCCAGGGTGCGGGTGAGGGCACTGGTGCCCGTGTCTGGGCACACGGTGCCCCAGGCAGAGATACAGCGTGTGGGGGGATCCCCCCTAGGGCTGGCCGACCTCTGCTGCCTTCACTGTGCCTTCCTTGAGGGGCTTTACCTGCTCGGCTTCAGGCCACAGGTGTGTCTTGCAGGGACCACTTCACCACCAGGTAAACAACAATTATGGGCCTTGCATGCTCTGTTTCGCGGTGTCTACAAACCAAACCAGACCTGCAGAGCCGCAGTATCTTTGCCACGACTTCCTGCTTTCTTTTCAGGTTTCTTTCAGAAACCATCCCCGGGGGATCCCGGTAATTAAAAGGGAGCCTCGTTTTCTGTGCGACCTTGCACCCATCGCTTGCCCTCACGACACTTGGGGCACCGCAAATGTACTCGCCAAATTGTGTCAAAACAGCATCTTACTGGGAAACAGATGTTGGGTTGGAATTTTGCCACCTGTGGGAGAGCGGCAGTCCCGCAGGTAGCTCAGCGTCAACCCATTAATAATGACGACTTTCCCAAATACCAGAGCTTGAGTGCCAAGGGCTAATTACTCTCAGACTTGGGACAGAGGTGAACAAAGAAGACCCCAGGACTCGCGCTGACGACATGGGACACTGCCCAGCAGAGGGTGGCTCAGCTCCTCAGAGTCCTGGCCAGCGTCCCCCACCTCCCCTTTGTCCCTGCTCCTGCCCAGCCCCGGTCCCAGTAATTCCTTCCAGATGCAAATGCGATGTTGCCAAATGGGAGAGACCCCCTTCGGGGGCGGATTGCTGGAATCAGTTCCAGGTGTATCCCTTACCCAGCAGTTTGCACAACATGTGGCCGAGGGGCCTGGAATTTTTTAAGTTTCAGGTTTCAAAAAGAGCAGGTGGGTTTGACCTTCTCAGAGGACAGGCTACTACTGGGCGTGCTCCCCGGTCACTCAGGTAGGGATCCGGTTTCCCACATGGCCTTTCAGAGCCCCTCCCAAGGACGAGGACCCGATGTCGGGCACTGTTTGTATCCGACTTTGTTCGGGTCGCCCTCCCCTGGGCTGTGTTCACGCTGTGCCGTGGACCGGCCTCTGCAAGGAGCTGCCAAGACTGGGCAAGACTTTCTCACTGGTCGTCCTTCTAGTTGTGGGTCTCCTGGAGAAAGCGTGGCCTCAGGATCAGACCCAGAGAGGGTTTCAACACCGATTCATGGCCTCCTCTGTTTCCGATCTCCTTCCCCGCCTTGTGGCCGTTTCTCCACTCTGCGGCCTGTGTGTGAAGGGTTCCGTCCTACGCGGGTGTGTTGGGGAGAAGGGTATGGTTATTTGTGGTAGCGTGAGAACCCCGCAGATGCCGGGCTTTGGGGTGCCCCTCAGCGGTGGACAGGTGGCAAAAGAATACTTCCTTTTTGTGGGGAAATATTTTGTCTGCCAGCTGTTAATGGCAACTAGCTGGCAAATGTAGCAGAGCCCTTGTTCTCACTGAGGAAGGCGGCTGAGCTGGGTGAGTGCTGAGGCTCTTCTTTCATTGCTGCATGGAGTGGGTCACCTGATAGCACAGGTGCTCAACTGGGGAGTGAGCACACCCCCACGGAGGCACTGGGCACTGCCTGCTGGCATTTTTGGTTGCATGGATGCCTGGGAGGTCAGGGGTGCTGCTCAGTCTCCTACGGTGCCCAGGATGGCCCCACAGTAAAGAATCGTCTGCCTCAGCTGTCACGAATGCAGACCTGAGAAACCCTGCTGTATCATTCTTACAGCAAAACATGTTAGCAGGTCTGACCATGGCAAACGGCAACAGCGCCTGGGGCGGAGGGGGATGGGGGGAGTCCCTCAGTTTCAGGGAGCACAAGCCAGCAGAGGCCGTCAGAGTAAAGGAAGGCTGGCCGCCTGGGCACTTCACAGGTGACAAGAAAGAAAACGGGAAAAACCTCCAGCTTTGAAGGGTGGGATGAAGGGTGTCAGGAACCCACACATGCCTGCGGAGCATTTCGGCAAGCCACGAAAACCGTACACTGGAGACTGGGCTCTAGATGCCATCCCTAAGGACGTGTGTCAGAAATGCCACTGTAGAGGGGCTGTGCTGGAAAAACTGGCGGGGGAAGCACGACTTTCTCTCCATGAAGAGGAACACGGGAGATGGTCGGTCAGATGCGCCACCGGTACCGGTCACACCCGATGGGGCCCGCACGATGTGCAGGGCTCGGCAGAGAACAAAGAGCCGGAAGTGGATCGGGGAGAGAAAGCCAGCCAGAGCAGGGGTCTCCAAAGTGGGTCTTTCTGACCGTTGTTTTTATGTAGGGAAAAAATGCCAGGGCGTGTTTTAAGAATAAAAAATCAACGCCTGTGTCCGAAACTGCTTACCGCTGTTGCCACCTAGCAAGATGAATCCTGGGGCCGGCATCCAGGCTGCGAGGTCCACGTCCCAGGTCAGAAACAGGGTAGGAGGCCATCCCACGACGCCCGGGATGTTGGCTTCGCTCTCGCCTTACCTGTGTGCGGGTGAGCGTCCTGAGGTGGCATCGTCCAGTCCCTGTGACGCTATCCCTCACAGCACATGCAAGTAGCTTGAAGGGTGCCTGCAAACGTACGACCTGTGAAGTCAAGGTGGTCATTTGTGCGTAAAGAAACGCATTCGGCAGCTGCAAGGTTGGCCCGGGCCATGGGGCAGGCTTCTGGCCCCCGACACAGCTTCCGTTGCTTCCTGTCTGGCCCCCGACACAGCTTCCGTTGCTTCCCGTGCGCTGACCACTTCGTCCACTGAGCTTGTTGAAGTGGGATTCAAGTCCAGTACAGCGTGCCTGCTTTAAGGGTCCGTGGTGGTGACGTTTGACAAGTGCGCCTGCAGGCATGCGTCGCCCGAACTCTGGGGCACGGAGACGGGTACCAGGAAACTGGCCTGCACTCTGGGGCGTGGAGACGGGTACCAGGAACCTGTCCCGAGAGCTGAGGTTGTTTGCCGCACGGAGGGATCGGCTTTTAACCCGAGGGCAACGGGAAATCGGGGAGGATGTGTGAGGATGGGCTCGTGGGTGTTAGATCTGACCTTGGGAAACGCAAACAGGCCCGTCCGCTGCTGCTGAAACTCTTTGGCCCTCCTCCTGCGAACAGTGCCTGCCCCCTGAGCAGCATCCTGTTAAGGAAAGAGATTTACTGTGTTGAGACAGGATGGAGGGGCAGGTCTGCCCACGTGTACAGGGATGGGTGACCAGGCCCCGCCTGGCGTCTCGGAGGGGCTGAAACGAGGCCCTGCCTCCCCTGGGCAGCTTCTGCGTGAGGCCCTTGGGATCTGACCTTGGCCGCCTGTCGTTAGGTGATGTGCCTGGAGAATCCCGGATTCTCTCACTTCTCCTGTCTCCTTTTCACAGCCAGAAAGGGTACAGTCTCCTCCCCGCCCCCCCCCCCCAGGGGCAGGAGTACGTTCCGATTATAGCACTCTTGCTACAAATATGCACACCAACCCGGGAGGTGTCGACCCCCCACCCCCCAGCCACACACACACATGCAGAGTGAGCGCATTGCGGGAGACAGGCGCTTCCAGGCACTGCGCTGCCGGTCGGGATGGAGCAGGCCCTACGCAGAGCAAACAGACAGCCCGGGACCACGGATGTGCCTGCCCCCGGAGGGAGGGAGGGAGGGAGGGACGCCAGGCCAACAAGGAGAGACGCGCGGTACATGCCGTGCGTGTGGTGTGGGAGGGCCCTGGCGCCTTTCTGCGCAGCGGCTGTGGAATTAGGGCCTCTGCGTGGCCATGGCGCTGTGGTCCAGGCCAGGATGCGCAAGCTGTGATGGAGATGAAGGTTGGGGCGTGGTGGCCTAGGCAGCTGGACCGCCCCCCCGCCCAGTGTGGGGGCCCACAGCACCTGCAGCTGGGAAAGGAGCTGCCCCTCAGCCTTACCTTTTGCAGCGAAGATGACGCCCAACCTTGGGATGATTCCTCACTGCCCTTGGGGGGCGGGCCGTGGGTGGGGTGACACAGATACTGGTGACTGCAGCCAGGAACCCCGATCAATACCCCTTGTACCAGAACTGACTGCCCCCCCCGCCCGAATCCGATAGCTACATTGATCTTTTGTTCTGCTGTTTATAAGAGTGTCTTCACGTGGTGCATTTCGATCTTGCACAGAACATTCTCTGTGTTTTTTCTTTTTCCTTCCTTTCTTGGAACTGCCTCTGTCCTGTTACTCGCATGTGTAGTCTTATTGAGGAGAGAGACAGCTCACTTGTCAGGGTATATGTTGTGACCTGGGTTGACCCCTCCCTCTACAACATTAATTTCCAGCAGGTAAGACCGGCGCTGTTGGGCGAAGCAGTTTTCATCTGACACAACACGCAGCGACCGAAAATTTTTGTTCCCACCAGCAAGCAGCGTTGAGTCTTGCGATGCCCTGAGTCTCCTGTTCAGAGTTTGAATTGCAACTGCTTTCCCTCTCAAAGCGAGTGTGGTCGCATTGGGACGAGCACTGTCTGCCTGGACCGCACTCCTCGGCTGCGTGCGCAGAGCGTGAGCAGTGGGGGACTGAGCCTGCTCCTCCTTTGCTGTGGCCGAGAGGCCGCGTGCTAAGGAGAATCGCCGCACTTCCGCCCCCCTTTCATGGTATTGCCTGCACAGGGTTTGCCCGTGGGCTGGAGTTCGGTGCCCTTTCTTGGTGAAGATGATGAGAAACAAGAGAAACCATCAGTGAAAAGCTGGAATTTCGGAACCAAGCGTGACTGCGTATGCATCCCCATTACTTACTGGGTGATCGTGGGGAGAAATCAATGTCTCCGTGTCTCCGTTTGAGTTTGCGCATCTTTAGGAGGCAGAACACGATGCTGGTTTGACCAGGTTCTCTAAGGACTAAGCATCATAATCTACGGAAGGCATTTACCTGGCTCCTGGGATATCGTAAATGATGCCAATGGTACAGAATAAGTATGTTGAATGACTTAGAGCTTCAAAATTTAAATATGAATTATTAAAGTAGTATTCTGAATACTACTTCCTTACTTTCTAGCATCTTTTTTTTAAAAAAGACTTTATGTATTTTTACAGAGAGTGCAAGGGAAAGAAACATCAATTGGCTGCCTCTTGCAGGCACGTGCCCTGCCTGGGAATCACACCTGCAGCCCTTTGGTTTGCAGGCTGGAGCTCAACCCACGGAGCCACACCAGCCAAGCCTCCGGTGTCCTATTGCTCTTGGAACTTGTCTCTGGATCCTGAGATAGACAGACAGACAGACAGGCAAATGAGTAACACACACCTCCCGCCTGTCCCAGCTCGTGAGGAGGAGGGATGCTGTTTCACATGGGACAGACTGTCATTGGAAGCGGCTCAGGGCAGGAACAAAGTTACACAAACTTGGATACAGTTGCAGCTGAAAGTCCTTGTTTGTCCAGAAGAGTGTTTGTAGCAGTTCTCAAGGCCCTTTGCTCCTCTGTCTGTTTCACTGTGTGCAGGTGCGAATGGCTTCCTTCTCCCCGGGAACAGATACCATCTGGTCGTGGGGCTGCTGGGGAGGAAGCACATTAGGACTCTACATTGTTTCTCTCGTGTTTGACGGACAAAAACAATTACACGTGGTGCTTGGAGAGTTACTAAACTCCCTAGCTAAGTCTCTGCTGCGGGCCTAGGTCTGTGCTTTAAAAGGCATCACAGGACAGAGCTGCACAAAGATCTCCCAAGTTTCTATCAGACAAATGTGTTTGGGTGCTAGCTACATGTAAAAGTGTTTTCTCTCAGCCAGTATGCAGATTCAATTCTAGTTCTCCCAGAAAGGACATCAAGTCTTCAACTGTGTTCAAACTATCATTCTTTGATTGCATGCATCCGCTTCCCTGGACCTTAGGAAAAGCAATTAATTTCAAATACTTTCGGAACACTTGTGTGCCTGAACATTTTCTATTGTGTCGTTCAATTAAATGTCACGTGAGCTCATATTTACAGCTTGGTTTTTTATTTTTATTTTTAACAATGTTTATAGCAACATTATTCATAAATCTTCAAATACATATATATTATTGTTAGAGAGAGGGGAAGGCAGGGAGAATGACAGGGAGAGAAACACTGATGCACAAAGATACATCAATTGTTGCCTCTCGCATGCCCACAACTGCCCTCAACCGAGGCATGTGACCTGCCTGGGAATTGAACCTGCGACCTTTCCATTCACAAGGTGGTACTCAATGCACTGAGCCACACCAGCCAGGACTACACAGTTCAATGTTTAAAAATTCTAGCTGGTTTGAGCAGCTCTTGGACTTCGTGAGTTTTTGTTTTGCGTGGCGTTTGATGGAGGGTAAAAAAAGCAATTTGCTCTTGATCAGCATTCACCAAGCTTATTAGGTTTTTGTTCGTGGAAATACTGGATTCAGTATTGGAACAGAGCTGATGGGCAATTAGTTTTCACATCGTGAAGATGGTGTGTGTACATAATCTCAGGAGAACCGTGGAAGGAGAAATCTCCCCTTCTTTAACGTCAGTTAAAACAGCAGTCTTGAAGGACAGCCACCAGCAGGAAGAAAGTGTTTATAGAATCAGATGCAGACAAGTTATTTTTAGCGCGAACACCTTGCAGTTTCAGGAGGAAAAGACCCAAGTGGGTGAGTGTGAGGTGTGGGCTGGAAGGAACCCGAGGAGAGAGACCGTCCCCACTGTGTGGGCAGGGGCTCATTTTGCTCTCGGGTCCCAGGAGTCACTGTGGCCACACCAGCACCGGGCCCTCTTCAAGACAAGACAAGCCTTCGTGTCAGCTCCGTCTGATGATTATCCTTCATGCTGCAATTTTTGGCTGGCAGACAGCAGCCTTCTGCAGGCGCTCGCACACGGTTCTGCATATTCGACGTAGATATAAAGTCTGTCAGCTCCTGAGCTTGCATATTTTGCAAAAATATCGCGCACCAGCATCTTCATTCTAGTTTGGAACGGTGTCAGGAAAATGTCCTTGGCTCCAAAACAGCTTTGGGTAAGGCTTGGGCGCTCTGGGAGGTGGGCTTGGCTCCAGCCCACGAGGCCTTTGCCCCTCCCAGGTAAGGACACAGATCTGCAGGCATCAGCAGTGACTTCACAGGCCTGGGCCTATCCATAAACAGACAAAGCTACATTTTTTTTTTTTTTTTTTTTGCATGCTGCCTGGCCCTGAGCCTTTTGCACAAACAGATGCATTGTCTGAAAGTCACATGACAAAGTCAGACGTGAAAATCAAGAAAAATGTGGTGAGAAAAAAAAAAAAAAACCCTGCCTCCCCTCCAGAGAGGCTTGCTTGGCTAGGAGCTGTGCCCCCTGCCAAGGTTCGCAGCCCTGCGAGCTCCTGTTTCCGGGCTGCCTTGGGTTCGGAGCCTGCGCACTCCAGAGATAAGACCAGAGCTGTCTTCCCAGGGGGGTTTGCAAGTTTCCATGCAATCCTGCCCAAGAATTTTACCTGAGTCCTTCTGGGTGGACACGGCGTCCCCTGGGCTGCTGGGCCCGAGGAATGCCAGGCACCTGCCGCTCTCCTCCTCTCTGCAAGAGCAGGCAGCATGCCCTCCTCCCTGCGCCTCAGGCTTGCACGCTCAGCCGGGCCTCAGCCGGTGCACACAGCTCTCCATCCTCCAGGAGGGCTTCCCGTACCACCGCAGCTCAGGGACCTCTCTCTGTGGTTGCTCTCCCCCGGCTCTGCTTTGTTTCAATTCCTAGCACTCACCTGGACTTAGCGTAGTACCTGTTTATTGTGCCGTCTTCTCCGTTTGGATGTCGTCCTGATGGGAGCAAGGGTGTGGCTTCGGTGCTTGCTTTTGGCTAGGGTGGTAGCCGGGAGTCAGCCCCTCCCTGCAGCTGACCGGTTGCACTCATCCCCGACTCAGCTAACCTGCCTGTCCTTTGGGTGCGAGAACAAATTCGTGAACATCTCCTTACATCCCCTCCCTTCATACACGAAGGGTGGCACACGATTGCTGTTGTTCCACCCTTTGTTTTTGGATGAACAGAATATTCTGGAAATGGTGTATCAGTTCACAGAGATCCACGCTCTTTGTTTTCTCAGCAGGGGGTGGCACCACACATACATACATGCATACATACATGCATACATACGGTGCACAGATCTCAAGTGTTTGGTTTGTGGGCTTTTCATACGCTCCCACATGACCCTGAGAGACACCTTCGGCACCCTGCCACACCCCCTCATTCCAGTTATCCCCCCAAAACCAGTCGTCGCTCTGACTCTGTCACCATTGGTTAGTGTTGCGTGTCCTTGGCCCGCATCCACTGATACAGTATAGAGGCCGTTCTGCCTGGTGGGGGCCCAGACAGGACCCACGCCCACGGATAGGTTCTCCTGAGGGGAATCGGGCCTGCACTGTACCTAGGCCACTTTGAGACTTGCTTTTGCTGAACCTCCCTCACCCTGAATTGAGACAGCAGGTGCTTACTGTAACTTCCTAAAATCCATGAGAATAGTCCCCAGTATGGAGAGCAACTGGTTCAACCACTTTTCCCTTTACATTTGCAAATATCTTTTTCCTGTGATGTGATTAGCGGCATCGGCTCCTTTGTTTTCTGTAAAAGGTAACCACCCAAAGCGAACCTGTGCAGAGTAAATGAGGACCATCATGTCATGTGCCCAGAAAAGCAATAAAGGCTTGTCATGGCGAGGGCCAAGGCTTTTGCTGCTCTTGAGAGAAGAGCCATGCCGTCCCTTTTCCTCCACCGGACTTGGTGGTCTGTGTGACTTTCTCATGCTTCATCCACGGTGTGGTGGACCCCACGAGCCGGGGTCCGCATCAGCTGGCGCCCAGGAACAGGGACCCAGGGCTACGAATCGTCATTGTGGACAACATGCCAACTTGGTTGGAACACACGCATCAGCCCAGGTATGGGCCGGCGACCCCGAGTGCTTTTCGGGAAGGCCGCAGGGTGTGTTGGATTTCAGAGGAAAAGGGCTTTCTTCCTAGGTCACTCTCTCTCGCGACCACTTTGCAACTGTACCTTCTTTAGCAAGCAGGAGCCTTGCTCTCTCTCCTAAGTCTTTGCTGAAAACTCGCGGGTACAGGTCGAGCAGTTAGGAGCCCAAGGGCCCTCGCCGCAACACTGTAAAAACAGCCACAAGCCCCAACTAGGTCTGGGCTTGGGAGAAAGAGCAGACTTTCCCTTTAATCAGCTTTAAAGACATCAACTAGCTACAGGACAATTTACAAGCATCTCAGCAAATTCTTTCTTTTATGCTGCCTCTTGAGGTCCCTTCAGTTTTGCCTTTTCCTTCCGTCTGCCAGCATAAGGATTTAAAGGTGCAGGTGGAGAAAAGGCAAAATTGAGACTGGCTTTGTAATCGCTGTACTTGAGGCGGGAGGAATTTCAGAAAAAGATTCTTTTATTTGTTAAAAATTTTCTTTAAAGGTTTCTGCGAATCCTCAACCATGGGGAACGGACTCTGTAAGGAACAAGAGCAAT
>PVKU01009840.1:0-57917 GCA_004027475.1 Anoura caudifer | reverse complement strand
GGGTGATAATATTGACCCCAGTGCTTCTGAATATGAACATCAACTGGAACTGAAAAACATCGACCATCTTACTTCTTCCTCTTACCAGCACCTACATAACAGAATGGCCCGTTGGATTTGGTCCAAAGTATTTCCAACATATTCTGAGACCAATGCAGCATGTCATGCATAAGAATTTTTTTCAGAACTTTTTTTTTTTTAGGAAAGAATATCACCTTTTTCAGTGGAAACACTCTACTTGTGATATGAAGCACCTAGATCCACCAAGAACATCTGAAGTAGCTAAAGATGATCCATCAAGTCTTCAAGGTACCTGGAAATCCACACCCTGAAAATTAGATATGAGTCCCAGTTCCACAGCTCTATCATTTTTTTCACCCACCCAGACCTGCAGCTGGTGGCTCTGGGCATCTTCCCTAAATGTTATTATTAATGGTTTGCCCACATCTACTCTTCTGCTACAGTCACCTGACAGCTGTGCTGAAGTTGTTCTCAGTGACTTTCAAGAGTGAAATAGATGATTCTTGAGTCAGCATGACAGCACTTTGAAGCAGTGTCCTTTAGGAAAAAGCAACATAATTGTTTTTGCAATTTTACTTTGTTTAATAAAGATATTCTTAATACTTTAAAAGGAAAGATTGTTAGTGTTGTCAATAATCAATATAAGCATAAGCTTGATATAATCTTAAGCTTCAGAATTGGAAAGGGGCCCTAGATCATCTAATTTCCCTCCTAACGCAGGCTTTGCTTCTTCAACACTCACAGCTATTCATTACGTGGCTATATAGCACCACTCCAAAAGCTACAAGAACATCAATTTTTAATTTTAAAACCAAGAATCCATTAGTGTTGGGGACCATTTGGCCTGGTTTCAGGAACTGTAACCCCCACCCCATGGCTAGACTGAGTAAGAAACCCAGGGACCCATTTCATCTGGGTCTGTTCTATCATGAGGACCTGAACCACTAAGGAGACAAAGCTTATCTCCCTGGCAGGAGTGCCACTTCTGTTTCATCCATATCTGGCCCCCAATGCTTAGTCAGTTAGCCAATGACGGGTAAGCCCCCTCAAGGGAGAGGCAACCCAAGCCAGGTATGATCACTTAGGAGACCCTCACGGAAGGACTCAGGGGGCTGCGGCAAAGAGCGGGTGATAGACCCTCACCTCCCCCCCCCCATTCTGACATACCTTGAGTCCCCATTTCCACCTTGGAGATGTCTTCCTTATCTTTTGCTTCCTAGCTCTAATCCACTTAAGCCTGAAACTATGATGGAGGGTGGGTGGTGCAGCCTTGTGCTGGCCAGAGCAGTCCCCCATGTGATCAGGCATAAGAAAGAATTCGTAAAATCCTGTGAAACCTGCTTTGCTAAGAGTGCTCTCATTTAAATAAGTGTCCAAGGAGGAAATGAGTATGTCTCCCAAAGTTTTTGCAACCCCCTTACCTGACAGACACTGACTCAGATTAAGCCCTCAGATTTCTTTGAAATGTTATCCATTGTTTGATCCTTGCTGCCTGACATTGATTCATGAGCTTTACCTGTGTTCCTGTGTGTTATGAACCTAAGAAAAGTCCACTGAGGAAGGGGCTCTTGGTCCTTCCCCTTTGAGAGATCGACCACCTCTCCTCCCCAAGTAGATCATGTCTTGGTAGTTTTATTCTCATCCGTGACAGACGGATGGGGCTCTGTAGGCGGAGCCCCTCTACACATTAGGTCCCATAATCTTAAGGTGAGACAATCTCAGAGTTAGAGGGCAACAGGGTACAAAGTACAAGTTTTCTCTCCTGAATCCAAATCATAAATACATAAGAAAGTATGTGGTAAGCTGGGAAAGAAAAGAAGAAGTTGAAACTAAGCACTTTAGGAGAAAATTTCTTAAAAGTGAAATATTGGTCAACTAGGCATGTAAATACTGTAATACTTTAAACCCTTAATTAAGAGTTTAATTAATCAATCCAATCAACTCTTTCAGCTGAATTCAGAAACCAACTTCCACCCCTTAACACACTGAACCAGGCAATAGTGTTTAAAGAAAAGGTACTTTGTTTTCAAGGCTTTATAACTCACTCAACTGAAAAGACTCTCTCCTCAACCCTTCCCCTCTGCTTTGCTTGCAAAAATTTTACAGCTCCAACACAGCACAGTGAATGTCACCTCCTATGTGAAACTTTCTCAAGTCCCCATCTTCAAACAGGACTGGTATTTTCTGTTGACAGCTACGACTCTTA
Organism: Anoura caudifer; assembly: GCA_004027475.1. NCBI lineage: Eukaryota > Metazoa > Chordata > Mammalia > Chiroptera > Phyllostomidae > Anoura > Anoura caudifer. Next base: position 55,690 of record PVKU01009840.1, on the reverse strand, counting down.
GTTTAACCTCTATCATAGCACTTAGCAGTGTGAATTTAAATGAGATGAAGACTGTCAAACTCTTGGTTTGACTAAGGAATACAATGGAATCCTGGGTTTACTACAGTTTTATATATAAAGGGAAAAGAAGAACATTATGATACTCTTCATGCTTAATGAAGAAGTCCTGTAAACATTTTTACCTTTAAGAAAAGGCAGGTTATTACTTGAACAAAAAATTATCACATAAGTTTACCAATCAGAATGATAGACTTCTACCAATTATAAGGTTCTTTACAGAGGATATATAGCAACATACTCAAAAGTCCAGGGGTCTTAAAAAACTTTTCTGTTAAAACAAAGTTAGGATAAGATTACAGTTTTTACACGCCTTCGCATTGGACAAGAGGGTGTGGTGGATACTTGGTGAATGTCCTAAGTGCTCCACTTTATCAGAGCTGGCTGTACCACATGGGATAATGTCTGCTCTTCAGCAGCTCCAAGGAAATATGCCTATTTTCTACTCTTTCTGAGGTTCTTATTATGAGATGCATTCTCAAAGCCAATTCATTAGTTAGAGTATAGAGCAGGCTTGAGAATCTTAAAACTTATAGTATGGCAAAGTAAAAGACAAGACAGATGTCTAACAAATGCGTATAATATTTTGCCTCCACATCAGAGTCTATTTCCCCTGTTATAACTTAATTTGGTCCTTAACTTAAGTAACTTAATGATTGGTCCTTAATATTGTCTAAACTTGTAACTTCCATCCCTAGCATAAAGAGTTTGCTTGAGTATTTGAATGTTTTGAGTAACCAAAATATATCCTTGGTTGTCAAAGGAGAAAGTATAAACTTCTAGGTATCCACTAGTCAAGGCTTCAGTGCAATATGTGATTCACAAAGAGCAGTTCAAGGACTGATCCAAAGTGAGTACATAGCACATTTCTTGGCATGAGCTCATATTTACAATGAACCTTGGGGAAAAGAGCTCAAGAGACTTCCTCTTAACCCTGTATTTTCCTCTGAGTTGAGCAGGTTTCATCATGTTCAGTCTCCCGGTTAAGGAGTACATTCAAAACCAGATAATAGGCCCAATGTAGAGGTGTTTATGCCAAGCCCCACATCACCACACAGAGACTTCATTACAGTTTCTGCTCTCCCATAAATGAAATCAAACCAGCCAATCAGGAAATACCTGATGAGCATTAGTTAGGTGATTTGCCTGATAAGCCTCTGCTGCCCCCTATAGGGAAAGGAACCTGGCAATTATCAACCTGCTTTTGTTCCTAGTGTAACTCCCTTGTTCTTGATCCCTTCTGCCTATAACAGTGCTTCATTTTATTTTTTCCTTTTTATTGAGTATTTGGAGTGACCCTGTTAAAAAGTGCTTCATTTTGTACAGCTCCTCAGAATTCATTTCTATCTGCTAGATTGGGTGCTGCCCCATTCATGAATTGCTGAAGAAACACTGTAAGATTTTGAAAATGAATTCAGTTGAATTTTTAATGACTGTAAAGTAGCCAATACATATATTCAGATTTCTTTATTCCTCTTCCAGCGTTCCTTTCTCTGACACCCACATGTACTCCACTCAGTTCAGGGGACTTAATTGAGTGTAGGGTCTCCCACTTTAGTCTTACCAGTCCAGGGTAGCATCCCAAACCTCAGATCTTTCTTTTAATTCATTAGAACTTACTGATTTTTCCAGTTCTTCCAGGGTTCTGCCAGGTGACTAGCAGATGGGGTAAATTGAGCTAATGCTATTTATCTGTGGTAACATTTGCGCTTGTACTGAGGTCCATTCAATGACTAATTTGGGACATATCAGAATGAGTAGAAACATTTTATATTAGGGTGGGAAGGAGCTGTCCTGGGATCCTTAAAATTTCAGCTTCCTAGTCTACTGTTAGTTTGAATTTGCCTGAAACTTTCATCAACTAAAGCCTGAAAAAATCCATTCTGTTTCCTCAGAATTTCCTTGTGAGCACTAGTAGTAATGATGGAGTCTCTGTAGTCTGTCCCCATCAACCACAGACAGTAGCTCATACATAAACTTTCCAATGTAAAGACTCCAATGTAAGTCAGTAAAGGGCCTGGTTAGCACAGATACTTAGCAACCAAAACCCAGTCAGTATTCAACCAACTCCAACTGAAATAATTTATAGGTGACAACCAATGCATGTTGATGGCAGAGAAAGTGAATCCATTTGGAACTTTCCTACTTCCATTTTAAGAACAACCTTGGAAAAATAATGAAACTTCAGTATTATGCACTTTAAAGTAGAAGAGTGGGGATGGTTTAGTTAAACTTTGTTATCTCAGTCAGTCACAGGTGAATAGTCCAGAAGCAGCCACGGTTCTTCAACTGAGGCTTTAATCACATCTTTCAAACCACTCGAAGTCTACAGGGAATGAGGGGCTGGGGAGTGGCTCTTGCATTCTCTTCAGTGGTCCCTCAGCCCTTCAAGGGGCGTGGCTCCTGTAGTCCCTCCAGGCACCCACTCCCTTTGTACCCTTTCTCTCTTCCCTCCCCTCTGTTTCAGTGCCCCTCAATTCCTTCAACCCAGAGATTTTCAGTCCATACTGTGCATTAAACTTTCCTAAGGAGTTTTTCCATTATACTAACATTTAGGTCCAAATCCCAGAGGGTCTGATTAGCCTGGTTTGGGGTGAGGCCTAGGCATTTCTTTGCTCTGTTGAAGTGCACAGTCTGGGTTAGGAACCACTATCCTCCTCTGTGCTTGTCACTCAGGGTCCCACTTCTTTATCTAGTCAGTCTTGGCTGTCTCTCAGTTCCACTGGGTTCCATCTGGGTGAAGTGAGAGTCATTGCAAATTTAGACTGAAGTAGTATCAAAACAATCATTTTTTCATTTTGACAAGACAGACTAGAAAGAACACCTGTTAACATTTCTTCTCTTCATTTCTATGCTGAAACAGCCACTGTCTCTTCCAATACTTTGATATCCTTTTATTACCCTTGCCTTGTAATGGAGTATCGTACTACATGTAGGTAATAGCCTTTGAATTTGATCCTGTACTAAATTGAAAAGTACATTTCTGGGCCAAGAAAATGTGCATTCATTTAGTCCTTTGCAATTGCCCCAGGGATTTTGAAAAGGTAACACTGACATTCTATTCATTTTTTAAAATTTTATTGTTGTGCAGGTACAGTTGTCTTCATTTTCCTGCCACCATTTTCTCTCGCCCCACCTACCCCCACATCCAACCCTCAATCCTACTCCCCTTTAACTTTGTCCATGGGTCCTTTATACACATTCCCTGACAACCCTTCCCATTCTTTGCCTCATTATTCCCCTCCCTCTCCCCTCTGGATACCATCAAGTTGTTCTTAATTTTGATGCCTCTGATTCTATTTTGTTTGCTTGTTTGTTTTGTTGACTAGGTTCAACTTATAGGAGAGATCATACAGTATTTGTCTTTCACTGCCTAACTTACTACACTTAGCATAATGTTCTACAGTTTCATCCATGCTGCTGCAAAGGGTAGGAGCTCCTTTCTTTGTTCTGCTGTGTAGTATTCCGCTGTGTAAATATACCAGTTTTTTGATCCACTCATTTACTGATGAGCACTTAGGTTGCTTCCAGCAATTGGCTATTGTAAATTGTGCTGCTATGAACATTGGGGTGCATAGGTTCTTTTGGATTGGTGTTTCAGGTTTCTTAGGGTATAATCCAGAAGTGGAATTGCCAGGTCAAAAGGCAGTACCATTTTTAGTTTTCTGAGGAAATTCCATACTGTTTTCCACAGTGGCTGAACCAGTCTGCATTTCCCCCAACAATGCACTAGGGTTCCCTTTTCTCCACATCCTCTCCAACACTTGTTGTTTGTTGATTTGCTAATGATGGCCATTCTGACTGGGTATGAAGTGGTATCTCATTGTGGGTTTTAATTTGCATCTCTCTGATAGCTAGTGATGCTGAGCATCTTTTTCATGTCTCTGGGCCCTCTGTATGTCCTCCTTGGGGAAGTATCTGTTCTGGTCTCTTGCCCATTTTTTAATTGTTTTTTTGTCTTCCTGGAGTAGAGTCATGTGAGTTCTTTATATATTTTGGAGATCAAACCCTTGTTTGAGGTATCATTGGCAAATATGTTTTCTATATAGTTGGTTACCTTTTCATTTTAATGCTATTTTTTTTTTAGCTGCGCAGATTTTTATTTTGATGAGATCCCATTTGTTTATTCTTTCCTTTATGTACCTTGCTTTAGGGGACATATCAGTGAATATACTGTTGCACAGAATATCTGACATTTTCCTGCCTATGTTTTCCTCTAGGACTTTTATTGTGTCACAACTTATATTTAAGTCTTTTATCCACCTTGAATTTATTTTTGTGTATGATGTAAGTTGGTGATTGAGTTTCATTTTTTTTTTTTTTTTGCATGTAGCTGTCCAGATCTCCCAACACCACTTGTTGAAGAGGCTATTTTTGCTCTATTTTATGCTTCTGCCCTCTTTGTCAAATATTAATTGACAACAAAGACTTGGTTTATTTCTGAGCTCTCTATTCTGTTCCATTGGTCTATGTGTCTATTCTTATGCCAGTTTTGATTACAGTGGCCTTGTAACAGTTTGATATCATGTATTGTGATCCCTCCTACTTTGTTCTTTCTCAAAATTGCTGCAGCTATTCAGGGTTGTTTATGGTTTCACTTATATTTTCAAATTATTTGTTCTATAGCTGTGAAATATGTTATTTGTACATTAATAAGGATTGTTTTGAATCTCTAAATTGCTTTGGGTAGTATGGACATTTTGATGACAGTAATTCTTCCAATCTATGAATATGGTATATGCTTCCATTTGTGTCTTTCTTAATTTCTTTCTTCAGTGTTGTGTAGTTTTCTGAGTACAGATCTTTTACATTCTTAGTTAGGTTTATTCCTAGGTATTCTTTTTCTTGTTGCTATATCAAATGAGATTTTTTTTCCTGATTTTTTGTTTCTTATATTTCATTACTGCTGTACAAAAATGCCTTTGATTTCTGAATATTGACTTTGTATCCCACTGTTTTGCTAAATTCACTTATTAGATCCAGTAGTTTTTTGGTGGAGTCTATAGGATTTTCTATGTATACTATCATGTCATCTGCAAACAATGACAGTTTTGTTTCCTCCTTTCCAATATGGATGTCTTTTATTTCTTTATCTTGTCTGATTGCTCTGGTTAGGACTTCCAATACTATGTTGAATAGGAGCGGTGAGTGGACATCCTTGTTTTCTTCCTGATCTTAGTGGGAAAGCTTTTATTTTTTGCCCATTGAATGTGATGTTGGCTGTAGGTCTATCATATATGGCCTTGATTATGTTGAGGAATGCTCCCTCTATTCCCACTTTACTGTTTTCATCATAAATGGGTGCTGTAACTTATCAAATGCTTTTTCCTTATCTATTGATATGATCATGTGATTTTTGTCTTTCCTTTTATTTATGTGATGTATTACATTTATTGATTTGAGAATATTGTACCATCCTTGCATCCCAGGGATGAATCCCACTTGATCGTGGTGTACGATCTTTTTAATCTACTGCTGGATGTGGTTTGCCAATATTTTATCGAGGATTTTAGCATGTATGTTCATCAGTAATATTGACCTATAGTTTTCTTTCTTTGTTGTGTCTTTATCTGGTTTTGGGATTAGGATGATGCTGGCTTCATAAAGAGTTTGGAAGTCTTCCATCTTCTTGGATTTTCTGGAATAGTCTATGAAAGATAGGGGTTAGCTCCTCCTTACATGCTCTGCAGAACTCTTTCTGAAATTATCTGGTCCAGGGCTTTTGTGCGCCAGGAGTTTTTTGATTACTGCTTTAATTTCGTCAGCTGTTATTGATCTATTCAGGCTTCCTGCTTCTTCTTCATTCAGTTTCAGAAGATTATGTTTTTGTAGAAATTTGTCCATTTCACCTAGGTTTTCAAATTTCTTGGTATATAGCTCTTTGTAACAATTTCTTACAATCCTTTGTATTTTTGTGGTATCAGTTGTAATCTCTCCTCTTTCATTTCTGATTGTGTTTACTTGGGTCTTCCCTCTTTTTTTCTTGATGAGCCTGCTTAAAGGCTTGTCAATTTTGTTTATCTTTTCAAAGAATCAGCTCCTGGATTCATTGATCCTTAGAATTGTAGTTTTAGTCTCTATGTCATTTAATTCTGCTCTGATCTTGGTTATTTCCTTCCTTCTACTTGCTTTGTTGTTGCCCCTCCACTTCTTGCAGGTGTAGGGTTAGGCTATTTATTTGAAATGTTTCTATCTTTTCTTAGGTAGGACTGTATTGCTATAAACTTCCCTCTCAGGACTTCCTTTGCTGCATCCCATAAGTTTTGGATTGTTGTGAGTCCATTTTCATTTGTTTCCAGAAACTTTTTTATTTCTTCCTTGATCTCATTCTTAACCCATTCATACTTTAGTAGCAAACTATTCAATCTCCATAAGTTTGAGTGTTTTCGAGTTTTTTTTCCTTGTGGTTGGTTTCTAGTTTCAGGCCCTTGTGGTCAGAGAAAATGCCTGATATGATTTCAATTTTCTTCAATTTGTTGAGGCTTCTTTTGTGTCCTATCATGTGGTCTATCTTTGAAAATGTCCCATGTGCATTTGAAAAGAATGTGTATTTTGTTTCTTTGGGATAAAAAGTTCTATATATACGCACATAGTTAATTACATTTGATCTAGGACATTATTCAAAGCCACAATATCTCTGTTGGTACTTTGTTTGGAAGATCTATCCATTTTTGACAGTAGGGTGTTAAAATCTCCTACTATAATGGTGTTGTTGTCAATATCATTCTTAAAGTCCTCCAAGATTTTCCTCATGTATTTGGGTGCTCCTATTTTGGGTGCATGTATATGTAATGTTCATGTCTTCTTGACATATTCTTCCTTTGAATGTTATGAAGTGACCTGTGACCTTCTGGGTCACTTTTTATGGCCTCTGTTTTGAAGTCTATCTGGTCTGAGTATTGCTACCCTTTTTTTTCCCTATCCATTTGCTTGGAATATTTTTTCCCCAGCCCTTCACTTTGTCTGTGAAGGTCTTTTGTTCTGAGGTGGGTCTTTTGTAAGAAGCATATGTGTGGGTCATGATTTCTTATCCATTCAGCTATTCTACATTTTTTTGATTGAGACATTTAATTCATATATGTTTAAGGTAATTATTGATAGGTACTTATTCATTGCCATTTTTTTGTACCTGTGATCCTCTCTGTCTTTCTTTCTCCCAGTTCTTAAACCAGATCCTTTAGTATCTCTTGGAGAGCTGATTTGGAGGAGGTGTATTTTTTGAGGCCTCTTTTGTTTGGGAAATTCCTTATTTGGCCTTCCATTTTAACTGAGAGCCCTGCTGGGTAGAGTAGTCTCGGTTGCAAGCCCTTGGTTTGAGTAATGAATTACTTGGAATATTTCTTGCCATTGCCTTCTGGCTTGGAGCATTTCCATTAAGAAGTCAGCTCCTTTTCCTATCAGGGCTCCCTTGTATGTTACTTCCTGTTTCTCCCTTGCTGCCTTTAAGATTTTCTCTTTGTCTTGAAATTTTGCCATTTTAATTATGATGTGTCTTGAAGTGGGCCTCTTTGGGTTCATCTTGATTGGGACTCTGTGTTTCCTGTATTTGTGTGACTTTTTCTCTCATCAAATTAGGAAAGTTTTCCATCACTATTTTTCAAACAGGTTCTATCCCTTGCTCTTTTTATTCTCCTTCTAGTGTCCCTATTATACAGATATTATTACATTTCATGTTGTCCTACATTTCCCTCACCCCTCTTCACTCTTTCTGAGTCTCTTTTCCTTTTCTTGCTCTTTCTGTGTGTTTTTTCTACCTTGTCCTCCAGCTTGCTGATTTGATCCTATTTCATCAAGCCTGCTTTTGATTCCTTCTACTGTGTTCTTCAATTCAGAAATGGTATTCTTGATTTCCTCTTGGTGCTTGTTGATAGTTTCTGCTTCCTTTCTCATGTTGATATAGTTTGCAGTGAGTTCATTGTAGTTTCCCTGTAGTTTCTGGTAATTATGTGAGCTCATTGAATTTCCTTATAACCATTGCTTTGAACTTAGTATCTGATAGTTGACTTACCTCTATTTCCTTTAGCATTCTTTTTGAGGCTTCCTTTTTTCCTTTCATTTTGGGATTTTTCCTCTGTCTTCCCATTGTTTGTGAGACTCTTCTTGTTAGCCCCTGCTTCTTAAATTGATCTGTTCTGACTCCCTGGGTTGGTGGTGTGGACTTCTATGGTAGGAGACTGTGAGATTCCATGGTTCAGTCTTCTTCATCTCCTGAACTTGCTGCTCTTGGGATGTTGTTTATGTTGGCTCTCTGGATATATTTGGGTTTTGATTGTTGTTGGGTCTCTCTTTTGTGGGTCCTTCCCTCCAGCTGGTTAACTGAGGGTCCCTCTGCCCACCACATCTTTTATGTTGCTGTGCAGGTGTGGACTGGTTGTGTTGAAGCTGGTTCTTCTGTCTGTCTGAGGATATGAGGCTTTTCTCTCACTATTGTTCAGTTGTTTGTTTTGGATAATTTCTCCACCGTTTAGTTGTAATTCCAGATTGGTCCTGGGTGGAGTTTAGTGTAGCTTCACTCACTCCTCTACCATCTTCCTTTATTTTCTCTTGGTGGTTCCTTTGTTGGTGGTCTCTCTTCCAGCAGGTATATTGGTGTTCACAGCTCCCACCTACTCTTTTAGGTGGTCAGTTGGACGGGAAGGCGAAATAGATTAATATAGTGGGAATGTATTCGATGGGACTTAAAGTACCAACCCAAACAGAAGAGATAGGATATCCATTGGATAAGTATAGTGTTAACTGTGATATTTCATCCAACTAGCCAGTTTTTAGAAAGAATGGAAAAGAGATAAGACTCTTGGTAGAGCAGGGAAGGATTGTGAGTTGAATCCAGAAAACAGAGAGCTTGTGGGAGGTCAGATTATGAAATACAGTGAGAGCAAAGGATAGAAAATAGGCTTAGTGTGCAAGAGAATAGAGTTAACCATTACCATAGTTGTTTTCCCCACTAATCTACTGATGGACACTTGCTTGCAGAGTGAGCTGCTGTCCACATCTTCGCAATTGTAAATAGCACTGCAATGAACATAGGGGTGTTTATGTTCTTTCCAATTAGTGTTTTGGATTACCTCAGATATATCACCAGAATTGGACTGCTGGGTCAAAAGGCAGATCCATTTTTACTTTTTTGAGGCATCTCCATACTGCTTTCCACAGTGGCTGCACCAATCTGCATTCCCACCAAAAGTGCAAAAGAGTTCCCCTTTCTCCACATCCCCACCAGCACTTGTTTATTGATTTATTTGTATTAGCCATTCTGACATTTGTGAAATGATATCTCATTCTTTAAAATATATTTTATTTGTTATGCTACTACAGTTGTCCCAAATTCCCCCCATTACCCCCTCTGCCTGGTACTACCCTTCCCTCCAGCAATCCTTCTACTCTTAGTTCATGTCCACGAGTCATGCATATAAGTTCTTTGGCTTCTCCATTTCCTATACTACTCTTAATATCCCCCTGTCTATTTTGCACCTATCAATTTATGCTTTTTTAATCCCTGCATCTTTTCTCCCATTTTCCTCTTTCCCCCTCCCAGCTGATAACCCTACAAATGATCTCCATACCTATGAATCTGTTCTTGTTCTGGTTGTTTGCCTAGTTTGTTTTTTTAAATTCAGTTGTTGATAGTTGTGAATTTGTTGTGATTTTAATGTTTATAGCTAAGTGACAGCTTTGCTGGATAGAGTAATCTAGGTTGTAGGTTCTTGCTTTTACCACTTTGAATACTTCTTGCCAGTCCATTCTAGCCTGCAATGTTTCTTTTTTTTTCTTTTTTTTTAAATATTTTATTTATTTATTTTTAGAGAGGGGAAGGGAGGGAGAAAGAGAGAGAAACATCAATGTGTGGTTGCCTCTCATGAGCCCCCCACTGGGGACCTGGACTGCAACCCAGGCATGTGTCCTCACTGGGAATCAAACCTGCAACCCTTTGGTTATCACTGGGCTATGACAGCCAGGGCTGCAAAGTTTCTTTTGAGAAATCAGCTGACAGTCTTATGGGAACTCCTTTGAGGGTAACTATACTTTTCTCTTGCTGCTTTTAAGAGTCTGTCTTTATCTTTAACCTTTGGCATTTTAATTATGATGTGTCTTGGTGTGGTCCTGCTTATGCCCAACTTGTTTGGGACTCTCTGTGCTTCTTGCACTTGTATGTCTATTTCCTTTGCCAAATTAGGAAAGTTTCATTATTTTCCTTCAAATAAGTTTTCAATTTCTTGCTCTTCCTTTTTTCCTTGTTATCCCTATGATTTGGATGTTAGTATATCTGGTGATATTACAGAGGACCCTTAGAACATCCTCATTTTTTAAACTGTTTTTTTCTTTTTGTTGTTTTGATTGAATGCTTTTTTATTCCTTATGTTCAAATCTGTTGTTGACTCTCAGCTTCATGTCTTCTACTGTTGGTACCCTGTATATTTTTCTTTATTCCACTTAATGTAACCTTCATTTCTACCTTGTACTTTTTATACTGTTGACTTAGTGAGTTCTTTGAGCATCCTAATAACCAGTATTTTGATCTCTGCATCTGATAAGTTGATTATCTCCATTTTGTTTAGTTTTTTTTTCTGGAGTTTTGTTTAGTTCTTTCTTTTGGACCATATTTCTTTGTCTTCTCAATTTGGTAGCATCCCTAAGTTTGTTTCTGTGTATTAGAGCTACTTTATCTCTCCCTCTTAGTAGCACAGTCTATTGTAGAAAAGGCACGTGTGAATTGGGTGGTGTGGAGCTTTAGGTAATCAGGGCAAGGCAACCCACTTCATAGTTTTGTGTGTCTTTGTGTGGGAAGGGCTTGGAGAGGGGACAATGCCACTGCTTGGCTTCTAGAAGTTTGCCCAGGAGGAAGCTGTCTCCTGGCATTTGCCTTATTTCTGGTTACTTTACTTTCTCCCCATATGTGACTGGTGCCCCTCCAGCTGTTGCTTAGGTGCTGAATCCCAGAGGGGGTGGAACTGCCTAAGTCCTAAGTCCCTGTGGGCCCTTTAAGAGAAATTTCCTGAAAGTCCAGCAATTTCTTCTGCCACCCCAAACCCCACTGGTTTTTGCAGCCAGAAGTTTTGGGGATTTATCTTCCTAGTGATGGAACCCTGAGCTGTGTCATCTGGCCTGGGGCTGGGATAACCTGCTCCCGAGGCATCCCTTTCAATTTTTATCCTCCACATGTGAATGTGGAACTGCCCATTCTTACATCTCTCTGTGCAACACTGCATTCCTCACCTCTCTGCCCATTTTCATGTCTCTGCCAATCAAACCTGCCTGGATAAATATAGCTTCTTTAAATCCTTGATTGTAGGATTTCTATACAGCTTGATTTTCTGACAGTTCTGGGTGATATTTGTTTTGTGGTCTAGTTGTAATGTTTTCTGTAGTTGTGTGAGGATGTGAAACATTTTTACCTACACCATTATCATGAGCAGAAATTCAATTGTGGTTTTAATTAGCATTTCTCAGTTGATTGGGATGTAAAGCATCTTCTCATATGTCTATTGGCCATCTGTGTGTCCTTTTTGTTAAATTGTCTGCCCAGGTCCTTTACACATTATTTAATTGTGTTGGGTTTCTTTTGGTGTTGAGTTTTGTAAGATCTTTATATTAAGTTCTTTGTATATTAATCCTGTATCAGATGTGTTGGTGAATATGTTCTCCCATTCTGTGGGTTGTCTTCTTATTTTGTTGATGTTTTTCTTTGCTAAGCAAAAAATTTTTGGCTTGTTGTAGTTCCATTTGTTTACCATTTCTTTGGTTTCTCTTGCCTGGGGAGAGAGATCTGATAAACTAATGCTATAAGCAATGTCCAAGATTTTGCTGTCTGTTTTCTTCTATGATATTTATGGTTTTGGGTCTATCATTTAAGTCAAAATACATTTTGAATTTATTCTTGTGTGTGGTGTAAGAAGGTGGTCAAGTTTCATTTTTGTGTATGTATCTGTCCAATATTCCCAACACCATTTATTGAATAAACTATCTATAACCCATTGTATGTGCTTGCTTCTTCTGCCGAATGTTGACTATAAAGTTGTGGGTTTATTTTTGGGCTCTGTATTCTGTTCCATTGATGTATGTGTCTGTTTTTATGCCAGTACCATGCTGTTTTGATAACTATGGACTTAGAGTATAGTTTCATATTATGTAGCAGGATTCCTCCAACTATGTTCTTTCTCAAAATCACTATTGTTATATAGGGTCTTTTGTGATTCAATATAAATTTTGGAAATATTTGTTCTAGTTGTGTGAAATGTATCACTGAGATCTTGATAGGAATTGTGTTGAATCTATAAACTGCTTTGGGTCATATGGACATGTGAATGATGTTAATTCCTCCTATCCTCGAACATGGTATATGCTTCCATTTATTTGCATCTTCAATTTCTTTCTTCAGTGTATTATAATAATATAACAACAGATCCTAAGTTAGGTTTATTCATAGGTTTATTTTTATTCTTTTTTTTTTATTCATATGGGTCCTATTTTTTTTTTTTCTTGATGAGTCTGGTTAAAGGTGTGTAATTCTTGTTTATCTTTACAAAGAACCAGCTCATGGATTCACTGATCTTTGGCATCATTTGTTTAGACTCTATTTTAGTTTTGCTACAAACTTTATTATTTGTTATCTTCTACTCACTTTAGGCTTTGTTTATTGTTCTTTTTCAAGTTCCTTTAAGTGTAAAATTAGATTGTTTATTTGAGCTTTTTCGTGTGTGTGTGTGTGTGTTTTGAGATAGGCCTGTAATGCTATGAATTTTCCTCTTAGGATTGCTTTCCCTGTGACCCACAGATTTTGGATAGTTGTATTTGCATTTTCATTTGTTTCAAGCTCTTTTGATTTCTGCCTTGATATCATTGTTAACCCATTCATTGTTTAATAATATGTTATTTGACTTCCATGTCTTTACATGTTTTCAGTGTTCTTGTGATTGATTTCTAGTTTCATAACATTGTGATCAGAGCAGATGCTTGACATAATTTCACTCTTCTTATATTTACTGAGACTTTTTTTGCATTCTAACATGTGGTCTATCCTAGAAAACACTCCATGTGCACTTGAAAAGTATGCATATTTTGTGCTTTGGGGTGAAATGCTCTGAAGATATCAACTGAATTAATTTGATTTAGTGTGTCATTTAAGGCTGGTGTCTCCTTGTTGATTTTCTGCCTGGAAGATTTATCCATTGAAGTCAATAGGGTGTTAAAATCCCCAACTATGACTGTATTTCTGTCAATCCCTCTCTGTAAGTCCATCAAGATTTTCTTTGCATATTTAGGTGCTCCTATGCTGGGTGTGAAATGTTTACTAGGGTTATAGCCTCTTGTTGGATTGTTTCCTTTATCATTATACCATGTTCTTCTTTGTCTCCTACTGTAGCCTTGTTTTTAAAATCTACTTTGTTGGCATCTTTTCATGTGTCTCTGGGTCCTCTGTATGTCTTCCTTGGAGAACCATCTGTTCAAGCATTTTGCCCATTTTTTTAATTGTTTTTTTTCTTTCTGGAGTGGAGTCATATGAGTTCTTTATATATTTTGGAGATCAAGCCCATGACTGAGGTATCATTGGCAAATATGTTTTCCCATACTGTTGGCTCCCCTTTCATTTAAATGCTGTTTTCTTTAGCCATGCAGAAGCTTTTTAATTTGATGAGGTCCCATTTGTTTATTCTTTCCTTTATGTCCCTTGCTTTAGGGGACATATCCGTGAAGATGTTGCTTCGTGGAATGTCTGAGTTTTTCCTGCCAATGTTTTCCTCTAGGACTTCTATGGTGTTATGACTTATACTCAAGTCTTTTATCCAACTTGAATTTATTTCTGTATATGATGTAAGTGGGAAATAAGCCAGGTGGTAAGGGACAAATACCATATGATCTCACCTGTAACTGGAATATAATCATCAAAATAAAAAAGCAAACAAAATATAACCAGAGTCATTGAAATTAAGAACAATCTAACAATAGCCAGAGGGAAGGGGGAAGGGGACAGTGGGGAAGAGGGTTTTCAGGAACTACTATAAAGGACACATGGACAAAACCAAGGGGAAGGGTGGAAGCAAGGGAAGGAGGTGGGTTTGGAGGGCATGGGGGGAAGGGGTACGGAGAAAAATACAGACAACTGTAACTGAAAAACAATAAAATAATTTAAATTTAAAAAAATCTATTTTGTCGGAATAAATACTGCTACCCCAGGTTTTTTTCCTTTCCATTTGCATGAAATCATTTTCCACCCCTTTACTGTTAGTCTGTATTTTTTGATCTGTAGTGGGTCTGTTGGAGGGAGCATATAAATGGGTTTTGTTTTCTTATCCATTCAGTTACCTATCTTTTGCTTGTTGCATTTAAGCCATTTACATTTAAGGTTATTATTGATAGATATGTACTTATTACCATTTAATTGTTATATACTATATTCCACTTTTTTTTTTCTTCTCCTTCTCCTCTTTCTCCTTTTCCAAGAAAGCCCTTTGACATTTTTTTTTTTTTTTTTTTGGTACTGGTTTGATGTTAGAAAACTCCTTCAGCTTTTTCTTGTCTGGGAAGCTCCTTATTTCTCCTTTAATTTTAAATGACAGTATTGCTGGGTAAATTACCCTTTGTTTTAGGTCCTTGCTTTTCATTACCTTGAATATTTCAAGCCACTCACTTCTAGCCTGAAATGTTTCTGTTGAGAAATCAGATGATAGTCTAATTGGTGCTTCTTTGTAGGTAACCACCTGCTTTTCTCTTGCAGCTTTTAGGTTTCTCTGCTTGCCTTTAAGACTACCATTTTAATTACGATGTTTCTTGGTGTAGGCCTCCTTGCATCTGTCCAGTTTGGGACTCTCTGAGCTTCCTGGACTTGTTCTATTTTTTTCCTTCCCTGATTAGGGGTGTTTTGGCCTTTTGTTTTTTTTTTCAAATAGGTTCTTGATATTTTGCTCTCTCTTCTCCTTCTGGTATTTCCATGATGTGCATGTTGTTATGCTTCATGGTGTCCCAAAGGTTTCTTAAGTTCTCCTCATTTTTTAAAATTCCTTTTTCTTTTTGCTACCCTGCTTACATGTTTTTTTCTTCCTTATCTTGCAAATCACTGATTCAGTTCTCTGCTTCATCTAACCTACTGTTTACTCTTTCCAGTGATTTATTTATTTTGATACTGTATTCTTTTTCTGACTGATCATTTTTCATGCTTTCTATGTCTTTTTTCATGCTTTTGAGTATCTTATGAACATTGCTCTAAACTCTCTTTCCGATAGAGATCATTTACCTCCATTCCATGTAGTTCTTCTACTAGAGAATTCTCTTGCTCTTTCTTTGGGGGCCTGTTTACTTGTCTTCCCATTTTGGCTGCCTCTTTGTATTTGTTTCTAGGTATTATGTAGATTTGCAAAGACTCTGGCATAGGCCTATGTCAAGCTGCCTTTGACTGGCTCTAGGCAATCTGTTGGGAGTTATCAGCGATCCACACCATGTGTTTCCTTCTGCCGAGCCTGTTTATGCGCAGGAAGAACCAGGCTACACACCAAGGCTGGCTCTAACAAGCATCAGGTCCAGGAGAGAGTCAGCTAAACCCTGAGGTCCCAGAGTTCCACCTCTGCCTCAAGGCTTTCTGTTAGGCTTACATAGTGAAACTCATTCATCTTTACTCCTCAGCAATAGGGCATAAGTGCCACAGGATAAGGCAGAGTAATTCCTATGGGCAGAACTATTGCTTCCCCTCAAGCTGTTGCCACTTGGAGGGGTGTGCTCTGTCTTAGAAACATAGCTCCTGCAGTATGGGGAATGACTCAGTACAGGGATCCTGGCAGCTGACCATTCAGTTCTCTTCCCAGAGCAACCAGCCCGAGACTTTCCTTATGTGTTTCTAGTACACCCTGCCTTCATTCTGCTGGTACCCAGGGTAAGTGGCTAAAAATGTAATTTTGTGAATTGGCCCTTTAAGAGTCTCTCTGCATCTCCAGCTCTCTCTCCCTAGTAGACAGAAACCTCACTGCTTGTCACAGACAGATATTATTTAGGTTCACTTCTCTGTTCTGGTGCTATAGGCTGGGAAGCCCAGCCTGGAGTTAGACCCCACACTTCTCAGGGGGAACTGCCTAGCTGCTTAGATATCCCTCTGGAACTTCACCTGCCACCCATGGGAGCCCAGCCAATCCTCTCATGTCTCTTCCTCCTCATTCCCTACCAGTCACACTGTGGTGACGTGGCTTCTTCCATCGGTCTATAGTTATAAGGCTTCTCTCTAGCTAATGTTCAGCTGGTTGTTCAGAATTTTTCCACATTTAGGTTGTAATTCCAGTTTGGTCTTGGGTGGTGGTTAGTGTAGCTTCCACTTACTCCTCCACCATCTTGGGAACCCCTTACTTTTATTTTTGTGAAAGCTTGGGGTCTTCTTACTTTATTTCTGACCATCTATTATGCCTCGGGCAATGTGTGTGGCTTTTTAAATTCCTTAGTATATACAGGTGCTTTTTAATGCCCTATTTGCCAAAAAAATATCTCTAGCTTCCCCTTTTCCCCAGGCTGTAGGCTCTTATTATAGGGCTTAAATGTATTCTTTTGCTCAAGGCAGCAATAAGTTTTTCATTTGCCTTCCAATGCTTTCTAGCAATACTCACTGCTTCTCAGCTGGCCTGAGATAGTTTCAAGATAAGCAAATGAGAGACAATCATCTTGTGTCAGTCTTTAGGCAGCCCTCCAGACAGGTGAGAATAAAACAGAGCAGCTACAAACAAGGTCTACTTTGCTTCCACCCCAACCAGAGACTAGGGTACAACTTTGGGAAAATGGGCTGCTATCTTCAAGACCACCACTGTGCCAGGGAGGGAGGGAAACAGGACAAGCAAAAATACCATAAAACATTCCAACAACTTTTAGTTGTCATTTTCTGATTTGTTGTTCATGTGTTTGTTGTAAACTTTTGCCTATTTCCAGAGTTTTGACAAATTGGTTGTGATAATTTATGCCTATTTCTCAATAACTCTATTGAGGGTTGGGAGTTTGGAGCTGCCTATGCCAGCATTTTTTTCTACGTTTTTGTGAAGAAATTTTTCTTTAGACTTTACTTGTGTATTATGTGCAACAGAGGAGGGAAATACCACCTGTGTACTTTTTTTTGAAAGGTATTTTTTAACCTACTGTCCAGGAGTTTATTTAACATCCAACAAAAAATTTCAACTTACTAACACCAATCTATTGATAAGTACGACATCATCTCTCTTCTCAAGGACCAGAGACTGTGTATATCAGTGTGGTATAGATCTGGGTGACACAGAGCTTATGACCAAAATATATCCCTTTCTCTGGGAATTTACAAATTTCTGGGATGGTTATTTGGCTATACATACAGCTAAGCCTCCACGATTCACTGATAGGATTTCTACCTGAAAAACTCAATGCTAAAGTTGGTATAATTATATGAGTAAGATTCATGAAGTATGTAACATTAAAAGTTTTCAATCTATAAAAGCTGAACAGGTTTTCAAATTATCATTTATTTTTAAAATTCAAAGTTAAAAATTTGCACAAAAATGTTATATATTCTGTTTTTATCTTGCATTGATATATATCTATACAGATATATTTTTATGCATATATTTTATTTTATGAAGCCAAGAGAATAATTTTTTAATTTGTTAAAGGCCATCACTAACTTGGAAAAAAAAGTTTTATGCTTAGGTGATTCATAAAACAAGTAGACTGTGGTAATTTCAATTAATCAACTTCTACTTAAATTATTTCATAAAGGCTTTTGTTAAAAGCTTAATAAAGTAATTTTTTATATACCAGGATATATGGGCAAAAGCTTTTTATCAACAAGTTGAATTACAGAATTCACATAGGTGACTTGTAATCATGTAAGTGATTAAAATTGTACAAACTTAAATGCAATTACACTGAAATTATTTACTTTTAAGTTAGAATCTATAGTGAATGAGCAGAAATTTATGTTGCCTGTGGGCATTAAACAGGACATAGTAAATACAACTAAAGTATATTTTTCTCTTAATGTAGAGATAATTTTGTGTCAATATCTTTAGTGCCCTGAAGGTCTAATTACAGTTTCACAGTCTTCCACAAACATAATCTTAACCAACCAGTCTCGAATTTTCTGGTGAAGCACCAGTAAGGTAATCTGTCCCAAGGGCTCTGTTAACTGCTCCCCCACCACCATGGAAAGAAGAGACAGTCTGTATGGAAAAAATAAATTAAAAAAAAATAAATAAACCTTTCATTTCTCTTCCCCCAAAGAAAAGATGTCAGGGACCCCAAATAATCATCTCATTTCTTTTGTTAATTGCTCCCTTGTCCCATCCTTCTTCCTATAAAAAACCTTCTATTTTGTACAACCTCTTGGAGAACTCTTCTGTATCATTCCCTAATTTTTCAAAAGATTTCATTTATTTATTTTAGACAGAGGGGAAGAGAGGGAGAAAGAGAGGGAAGGAAACATCAATGTGTGGTTGCCTCTCATGCACCCCCTACTGGGGATCTGGCCTGCAACCCAGGTGTGTGCCCTGACTGGGAATCAAACTGGAGACACTTTGATTCGCAGGCCAGCACTCAGTCCTCTGAGCCACACCAACCAGGGCTATCATTCCATAATTTTTATTACAGATAAAAATTTACATTCAGTTTAGATAATAGGGTATATATTCTTATGTCTACATTGTGTTATCCTTAGAAGCAACTGTATTTGTCCCACTTGTGTGAAATTGTTTGGTCTGTTAATAGGTTTGAATTATGGTAAGTTGGTGCTTCAAGACTCTGCAGCAAAGTTGGTAGTTTAGTTAAGGTAAATATAGGTTTTGCTGTGATTTCAAATCTTCTCTCTTAACTGCACTGTACACATTATAATTAGAGTAGGGAAACTAGCAGAGATAACAAGTGATAAGAATAATTTTGCTTGCTTCATTCCTTTAGATTAAACCTATATCTAACACTTCCAAATAGTTCTCTACCAAAGGATATTAGAATCTTCCTAATATTAAACATTATTTTATTATTTTTCTCCATTATCATTATGAACATTATCAACTAATCAATGCAAAAAATTAAGTCAACAACAATTATTGAGCATCATTTATATGCAATATACTTTCCAGGTCAGTAGGGCAAGATAAGCTTTTGGGGATATAGAAAATAGAGATTCAGCTTTATACAAACTTAAATTCTTATCAATGAGCAGCTAAGATCAATGAGCAACTTAACTTAAGGAAAACACATTTGTTCCTATGAGCAATTTTCTTTGTTAATGATTTGCTCTTGCTTCAAGCCAAAGCATGAAGAATTGACAGAGTTCAGCTCACTTTGTAGGAGATGCAATATAACAACAAGATACTGTTGGTGTCTATTTATCCACAATGTCACCAACACTACAGATCAACTAGGATTGCCAAAAAGTTTGTTTGTTTTCCTGTAAGATGGCTCTAGTAGCACTCAGTTGTTTTTAAAATTATTTCATTCAAAATAATTTTGTTACAGTGCATTGTGACAGCTGTCATATCAGTGTGTATAAAAAACAACTCATCAAAATTGGTGAATTTTTGTGTAGGCATTATGCAGTGTGTGTAGAAGGTTCTGTGGCTGATCAAACAGATCAACAGTGGTTTGCAAAGTCTCATGCTGTAGATTTTTCTCTAGGCTATGCTCCCCAGTCAGGTAGAACAGTTGAAGTTGATAGTGATCACGTAGAGACATTAATTGAACCCTGGCTGGTGTGCCTCAGCGGATTCAATGTCAGCCCGTGAACCAAAGAGTTTCACGTTCAATTCCCAGTCAGTGCACATATCTGGGTTGCAGGCTAGGTCCCCAGTAGGGGGCGCATGAGAGACAACCACACATTGATGTTTCTCTCCCTCTCTCCCCCTTTCTCTAAAAATAAATAAATAAAATCTTTAAAAAAAGGTAACCATCAAAGTTTTTTTTTTTAAATGTAGAGACATTAATAGAGAATAATCAGTGTTATACCACATGGGAGATAGCCAAAATACACAAAATATCCAAATGAATAAAGTTATTGTTGAAAATGAAAAATGTGTCTTTCATTTTATGGAAAAAAGCATACAGACTTTGTGGCCAATCCATTATTATACTTCCAAAGGATATGCACAGCAGGGAATTTGTGTGCTAAAAGAAGCATGAAGGAAATGCGTGAAGTCCTCATTTATCTACCAGGCGCCTATTTGTTGATGTAACTCGCATGTTGTTTGATCTGAAATGGAACATCATTGCATCTGATTGAATATCTTTCTTCTATAGATGTGACTCCAAAACCCCCGGTTGGTACAAGGTAGTGTGCACAATGTGGGGGATGGAGAAGATGTGCTATACATTGAGCCTCTCCCAGAATTCAGGCTTGTAACTCCCTTTCCTGCATTCCTCCCCTATATCACACTGCCTCAAGTGCCTGAAGTTACTACAAGACATTTTCTGGGAAGACCTAGAAGTCTCACAAACTCAAGGCAGTTCCACCTAGCATGCATGTAAAACATACCCACACACATAGGCATACTCACACACACACGCAAATACACAGGAACTATTTCTTGGTTCATTAGTCAGTATAACATTGAGACTTGAACAATAAAAATCCCAGGAAAAAAATAATCAAAATACATGTTTGCAAGATGTCAAAAAATGTTAGTATTCACTGAGAGAAGAGATCAAAATGGGCTAGAGGGTGTATTTGGGGTAGCTAGTCAGTTTCTTCTCAAAGGTAAATTTAAACACAGCACCTGGCTGAGAGACTGATATTGTTGTGGGAAATTCTGTTTGTGTATGTGGTATTCATTTTGAATTTATCAAAAAGGACTTTCCCTAAAGTAATCTTTTTCTGTCATGTTTAGACCCTGAGGGGTGACAGTGTATGAGGTGAAAAGGGAAAGTGGCTGACTACTGTAAGAATTTCTGCAGAAAGTTAATTCATTGCCATTATCAGCTTTCTAGAATCATTTGCAGTCATCTTCTCTTGGGGAATTTTTCACTTAATAATAGGAAACGTGCATTTCTGGCAGCATTCATAGGTATCCTCATAATACTTCAGGAAAGGAAAATCTAATCGCATTGTAGAAATGCTTCTATCATGTATGTGTTCACTTAAAGTTTGTCAAGTTTTCCTCTGCCTCCAAATTTTGTTTTCAGGGACTCTTTTAATCCATAACTTTTATGAGTCAGTTAAAAAATGGTAATATATTAAGTTATACTGTAAACAAATAACTATCCACAGATGTACCCCATTTACCAAATGACTATCTAAATATATACCTCAGTTGCTCTTGTCATTCTATAAAGAAGCATTTATTCCACCTGTGGGAAAAATACTTTTAAAAATATGGCCCTGGCTGGTGTAGCTCAGTGGATTGAGCGCGGGCCTGCAAACCAAAGGATCGCAGTTCGATTCCCAGTCAGGGCACATGCCTGTGTTGCAGGCCAGTTCCCAGCAGGGGATGCAGGAGAGGCAACCACACATTGATATTTCTCTCCCTCTCTCCTCCCTTCCCCTCTAAAGATAAAATAAATAAAATCTTTAAAAAAATTAACTATTTTATTAAACTATTTTAATGGAAACCACATTATAGTAGATTTTTGATGTTCTCAGGGAGTAAACATTAAGAATGTTACTAATACTACTATTTACTTCCTCTCTGATAATAATTAGCATCTTAAATAGAATAAGTAACTTATATAGCATAATTTCTGTATAAACTATAATTCAAGAAAAACATTCTGAGCTATTAATTTGGGCAGCAGCTGGACTCACAAATCCTGCCACTTTTTTTCACATATTTGCCTTCCTGTATGGTTACATTTTATGTTCCTGCCAGAGAACAAATAATTGCATAATATTAACTCTCCTATCACTCTTAAAAATCAATGGTGTAAAAGCTAAAATAGTGAAAATTAGTTTAATTGCCCATAATCACTTTTCAGTTATGCCTTATTTTCAGAGGTCTGAACTAAAGGTAAGCACTTATCACAGAATTGCTGATCTGAACTAAAGGCATTGTTACAATGTCTCATATACACTGAACACCCACTTAAAGATAGTTGCTGTTAATATCATCATTCCTGTTATGATTAGAATGTATATACGGACAGTATTATTTTCTTATACCAAGCTCAGTTCCCACACAGCCTTTGAACTCTGAGAATGTAGATAGCTTTCATTAAATAACCTAATCCCACAATTCAGTATTTTCTTCAGCTTTTATTTCACTTGGTATCCCACCTCCTTCTAAAATATTCCTCAACTCAGCACCTGCATTCTAATTAAACTGTTGATGCAGCAATAATAACTTACAGCCTGATGCTCTGATTCAGTAAAATCTGGCCCCACACTAAGCCAATCTGAATGTTCTCTTAAGTCTTTGACCTGCATGCTTTGCCTTAGTTTCCACATTGCTAATCAACCTCCTCTTAAGTTTCAATTCCAAAAAGAATTTAGAATATCCTATCCTCTACTAACAATTTATTGTTTCTTTTTATACATGTAAACTTGCCATTCTCCTGTAGGTGTCTGAAATAGAATTTTGAGAAATGCTCACCTCAGTGAAGTTCAGTGAAGGAACAATATTGAACCTGTGTGTCAGCCATTGATTTTGTGATTACACTGGGCAGATCTGGGTACTCTGCACTTTCCAATGGTAATGCACATCCTGGCCTCCATGGAGAAGTGTATTTTCAGATGACATAGATATAATTATTTCTTTCACTATCATGATTGACTTGCAGAAAGTTTAGCTAGCTACCATATGCTATCCAATAATATGACCCCTCTTCTCATTTTCCACAAAAATAGATAATAATAAGTAAATGCTAAAATTTTTTCTAGGAATTCTTTTCTGAGAACTTTTGGACCTATTCCTGATGATTTTACTCCTTCTAAATTCATAATAACAACCACTATGTAAAGCACTATGGAAATTTCTAAGAAAACTAAAAATGGATCTACCTTTTGACCCAGCAATTCCACTGCTAGGATTATATCCTAAGAACCCTGAAACACCAATCCAAAAGAATCTATGCACCCCAATGTTCATAGCAGCACAATTTACAACAGCCAAGTGTTGGAAGCAACCTAGGTACCCATCAGTAAATGAATGGATCAAAAAACTATGGTACATTTACACAATGGGATTCTATGCAGCAGAAAGAAAGAAGGAGCTCCTACCCTCCGAGACAGCATGGATGGAACTGGAGAGCATTATGCTAAGCGAAATAAGCCAGGAGGTGAAAGACAAATACCACATGATCTCACCTTTAACATGAACCTAATCAACAAAACAAACAAACAAGCATAATATAACCAAAGACACTGAAATTGAGAACAGGCTGACAGTCACCAGAGAGGAGGGGGGCAGCGAATTTCAGGGGAAAATGGGAAGGGTTTAGAGCAACAAGTATAAAGGACATATGGACAAAAGCTAGGGGGGATAGAAATGGGAAGGAGCTGGGGAGGGCTGGGGTGGTGGGCTGGGATAGGAGTAGAAGATAGAAAACTGTACAAGAACAACAATTAAAATAAAATTAAATTAAATTAAAAAATAAATTCATAATAAAGCACATCTTTGGTTACTTAAAAATAATTTTTAAAAATCTAGTCTACATTTTCATACCCTTACTAAAAAAATGGAAGGCCCTGGCTGGATAGCTCAGTTGGTTAAAGCATCATCCTGATGTACCGAGGTTGGGGGTTCAATCCCCAGTCAGGGCATATACAATAATCAACCAATGAATGGATAAATAAGTGGAACAACAACATCTGTATCTCTCTCTCTCTCTTCCTCTCTTTCTCCTCTTCTCTCTCTAGATATCAATAAATAAATGTTTAAAAATGAAGAGACAAAGCTAGCTTTGATCAAATCTAGGAATAGCAGGATCCCCAGAGAAATTGCTTCCACTTAATGTAATAGATAGAAACCACTGACTCACCAACTATAGCTGATGCCTGTGTAATTTTTATGCATTAAAACTTACTTTTCAAAGAAAACCCCACTAATAGTATGGGCTATACCCCTACTCAATTCTGAAATGAATAGCAATTACTATTGTTTTTCTTTCACTGTTTTTTTTTTACTTTTTTAATAGGTTTAATAATCTCTAAGTCAATATCCCACATAACTTCTTGGATTCTAGGATGATGTGCAATGAAAGTGTCTTTCATCAGATACAGACATCCCTTGACATGTGGAAAAGGATTTGTGACCACATTAATAAGTGAGGGTGTGGAAGTTTTAGCATTTTGTCTCCTCAAAAAGCCCTGTCCAAATGGCTGTCCATTTGCATTTTTCACTAGTTCCCTTTAGCAAGCATTGAATATGAAGTTCAGGGAAATCTACTCACGATCACAAACCGTCAAGCCCTACCATCAGTAGCTGGTCTACCTGCCTGAAGAGATAAGGGACCGACCAGCGTAGGATGAGAGAGGTCACGTAGACCGCCTCTATTCAGTGTTCTTCCTGATGCTACCATCTTACCCATCTCTGCCATGTCAATGTTTTCAATTTCAAGAATGTTTCCTATTTCTTTCTGAAACTTTTCTTATCCATTATCTTTATTATTTAGGATCTACTACCTAGTATCATAAAAAAATATTCAAGGTGCATCAAGAAAATGAGTATGTAAGTCTTTCAAGTCAATTAGGGCTGTAGTAGGCTATCAGTTTTCCAGAAAACATCAATATTGCTGTGTACATGACAGGAACCTGAATATATGTTAGAACTAATACATATATCAGTTCTACTTTAAAATATATCCATAATCTGACCATGTCAAACCCATAATTTTCCCACCCTAATGTAAATCTCCATCATCTTTTACGTTGGCACTGCAATAGGCTTCTAACTACTCTCCTTGTTTCTATTGTTGCTCTCATCCATTTTATTATCTACATAGAAACTAGAATAAGTGATCCTTATAACATATGAATCAGATCTTTTCACAGTTTTGTTCAAAATACTCACATGGCTTCTGTCAGACTCAGAATAGAATCCCAACTACTCACCACGCATCACTGTTTTCAGTGTGGATCCCCCTATGATCTTGTCTGACTTCCTTTCAGGTATGTTTCATACTCTGTCCCCTTATCTACACTGCTCTAAGCAACTCTGCCCTCTAACTGTTCCAAAAAATCCTAGGAACTCCTTTATCTCAGGACCTTTGTCTTCATCAATTTATTATTCCAGAACATGACACTCCCACCCATTTCCCTGGTTTTGTGCTTCACTTTTTTCTAAGTTTTTGTTCAATTGTTATATTACCATTATTGCCTTCCCTGACCACTTCCTGAATACAAATGTAACCCTTACCTTGCTTTTCCCCTTTCTATCACATTTTTCTTTATTTGCTTATGTTTCTCCACTTAGAATATAGGCTTATTAAGGACATAAATGCTGCTTTGTTTACTTCTGTGTCTCCAAAAATTAGAATAATGTCTGGCACATTTTAGGAGCTAAAAATATTAATTAAGCTATTATTTACATTTTTCATGAATGTAATTAAGGAATCATAAGAAGTAGAATCACAAGGATATGGTGCCTTAGACAAAAAATGATAAAAACTGTTCCTTATTTACTACATTTTCTTTTTCTTTTAGCGTAATTGTCTTCGTCTATTTCTGGCCCCCTCTTACCAAAGCAGAGTGAATAGAAACTTTCAACAACTTTGAAGAAGCAAACCAATGACAGAAGGAACTGAGTACAGAGAAACACACAAGTTGTTTGCTTACCTGCAGAATCAATCAATTTTGCTGACCTCTCTTTTTTGTACTGCTTAGTTAAGCATTCTTCTGATAGCCGTGTGTGTGCTCTGTGCATTTGTGTGTATGCGCGTTTCCATCTCTCTATCGGCCAGTCTACCTTTCATCCGGCTTTCTAAGTATCTCTCATCGTGCATTTACCTATATTCTGGAGATTCCCTGCTTGCAATTTAGAGTATTGTTATTTGAATAAAAGAATTTTGTTCACTATTAGTTTCTCTCAAAAAATGATTTCAAACACATGCACCCTCTTATATCTATTTACATTAGGCATTTTCTAAGGATTTATTCTTCAGCAAAAAAAAAAAATGTAGTAAGTGATAAATGGATGGGAAGCTGAGTTGGAACATCTGTACCTTTTATCTCTGTACACAATTTGTTTTGAATTGTCAGCCACCAGCTGAAGCAAAATGTCTGAAATTAATTTATCATCTGAAAACCAAATGACATTTATTTTCTAGTTATTTCATGACATTTAGGATTCACCCCAAACAGAATTCATCTTTATTTTTCTTGCATAATTTAACATACTATAAATGGTTAGACACATCTTTCTCTTGAGATAGTCTGGTCTACAGAGTCATGCAAATCTGGATTAAAATCTCTGGTTGGCTAGTTTTCTGGTTACTAGTTCTGTGGGCTGAGGCATAGGACCTGCATCAGTGTATTCAATGGGGTTTAGGCATTTTAATAGATAATTAGTGCACAATAATAATCTTTGTAGTTATATTTGAAATAAAATTTAATATCCTTTCCAGGTCAATGTTCACAGATTCTTGAAGAATCTTGTTATGAAAGGTAGTCTCCATGGCATATCATCATGACCTCAGCGCACACTCTTCTCACACATGTCAGCAACTTTTTACTGAAGTTTTTTACTCATACTCTGCATGGCTATATTCTCTGGCTAAGGGAACATGCTCAGGGTGGAGGTACTGGGAAATTCGTGCCTCTGGGAGCAGCCTGCAACCAGTGGCATATGGAGGCCAGATGATTAATAGTTCTGGTTCTATTTCAACTCACATTGGCTGCAATAGGTCTGCAGCTCTGCTTTATAGTCATTCTTCTGGCCTCTAAGTGCATAATTTGGATGGGTAAATTTAACAGCTGCATAACCCTACTAATGGTTGTATGATATGTTGAGAAAGAGCAATTTTGGAAGGAAAACAAAGTAGAAGTCCTAATACTGTCTCACATCTCAGCAAATCAGAAGCAACACAGTACTGCAGGTGGAATATAACCCCTATTATTTATTTGATGTGTTAAATAGGTACTCACAGTTATTTTTTTTTAAATTCATTTTATTTACTGATTTTAGAAAGAGAGAGAAAAACAGTAGAAAGAGAGAGATCAATTTGTTGCTCCACTTATTTCTGCATTTATTGGTTGTTTCTTGTACGTGTCCTGACTGGAGACTGAACCTGCAACCTTGGCTTAACAGGATGACACTCTAACAAACTGAGGTACCCAACCAGGGCTTACATAATATTATTTGCTTTTATGTGGTGCACTTGCTTCATTCATATCTTTAGATTACTGTTTCTTGAATTTCAAGTGAATTTTGAAGACTCATTCTATGAAGGAAAATACAATGTTTAAAATGTACTTAAAAGCATTAAAATGGTCTAAATAAGGCATGGGAAAATTTATATATTCATTACTGTTACTTGATATATGTCCCAGCCAGACAAAGTCATCATTAAAGAAGTAACCATTTCTCCAATACACTATGAAAAATTTATGCATGAGACTTAAGTGATCATATAAGTAACTACAAAATAACTCAAAGAATTAAAAGAGTCTAACTGAGCAAATAGAATCCAGAGTAGAAAACAGAGATGGGAACATGGTAAGAATGTAAATTTTTTTAATCTAAATTTCCTGCCAAATGCACATGGTTCCATGACAGCCTGAGAAGAACAAAGTATAGCATGACCATTAGTGATACGGTTATTTTAAGTTTTCTATAAGATTTTATTTTTCACTTAGTCCTCACTGACCAGTCATTTTCATACAGAAAATATTATGTAGGCTTCAGTGGACTTCAACTTAGGAACAACTAGGACATGTTCACAATTCTTCACAAATCCCTAACATCTCTTACTAAGATAAGCATCCATAAGAAAAACGGCTTTTGAATTTTGAGAAGGCTCACTTTGAGAGCTGCACTAGAAACCAAACTTTAAGCCTTTAAACTTCTAGGCTTTCAGTTAATTTCATTAAAAATATGCAGGAAATCAAAGTAAAAAAAAACAGCAAATAGTTGATAGCAATCACTACTGTGATGGATTTAAAATGAACTTCCTGTACCTTTCAGGTGTTTTCCTGATTGAAATAAATGTTTCTTACTAAATAATAAATATGATGTAAAAGAAGTTAAATTATAATGAAAGCAATGACTGACCAACTTTAAATATATGTAAGTGTATATTATTTATTTTAGACATGAAGATGAACCAGTTTTGAAGTCTAAAATTCAATATTAAATAGTTCGTTTATCAAACTTTACAAATAATATGTGATAGCTAATTATACATAATACCTGGTGTGACAAAAGTAGGTTTACAGTGTGAGCATGCACAACAGTTTATTCTTATATTATTATTTATTAATTATTGTATTATTTTCCACACGAACTAGTAGTGTAAAACTACTTTTGGTCCACCCAGTATGTCTTCCAGAAAACATCAGTATTAGCAAAAGGCTTTTAAAAAGATATCCCCTTATTAATTTAGAACTGCTTATATATGGATCTATAAAAGTAAAATAAGGGGAAAATTATTTTGATTTAAATATTTTTGCAAAGTTTATCTGTGTAAACATTTGTAAACTACCCTAGATTTTTGTAAAATATATATAATGACATTAACACAATTACCTAATTATTTTTAAAAATCAGTCCATTTTTGATGTTATAATCTTGATGTCCCTCTTTTCCTCACAACTCTTCATTAAGACCAGAGCCTCTAGCAACTACAATCACAAGAGCTGAATTTTGTTAGTGAATTAGTCCCTAAAAATTCCTGAATTGGAAGTGAAATTAGGAGTGGGGGTAGAAGAATAGATGTTTTCTTACATTATTATCAGTTTTTTGATTAAAATATTGTTTTTGATGTCTGTATCCAAGAACTAAGGGAAGCTGTTGTTTTTACACCTACATGTAAAAATTCTCTCCATTTCAAGTTCTTTACCCTCTGGGTATTGTTAAACTTCATTAAACACTAATATGGAAATTATAAGGTATTGTTTCAAAATCACAGTTCACACAGTTTAGATAATTGGTATGTATAAGAATGGTATTTATTATTAACATATTTTATAAGTGAAGGGTTTTTATCTCTTATTTTTAATTGAGTCTACAAAGCCCTGAGAAATGAAATGTTACATGAACATAGTTAGTGATTTTGCATTGCTGAAAATGCTTCCCAACTCTGTCATCAAAAAGCCAACTCATGAGCCTCCAGTGACAATATTATGTCTAACGATGGAGGTGTGGGCACGGAAGATGGTAGTAATGGTTTACAGTTGTAATAAATAAATAATAAACCATTACTGTGTAGTTTATTATTTTTAAGAACACCTGAGTGGCACCAGAACGAAAACTCCATTTTAGAATATTGCCTTAATATAATGTCTATTTGCCTCAATAGATTTCAGCTTTTTAGTTGCTGTCACCATTGTAAATTCCAATAACAAGCAATGGTTACTCAGGGAGTTGCGTTTACCTCAGGACAATGAAAGCATTTTGTTCTGATTTCTAAATGTGCATTCTGCCAAGAATTCATAAATATACTCACCAAAAATCGCAACTTTTCTAATAGTTTTAGCAGATAAAATGTACCTGAAGTTCAGATAGAATAAGAAGCATCATGTTTACCACCATTTTTCAGTAGGCTTCCTTGGCTCCTAGAGTAAGTCTGCTTCCCCATAACCATAAGAATAAAAACACAAATTTCCTGCCAAGACTCTCCTCCCAAACCTTCACTCACACTCTCATCTGCAGCTCTCCTGGGCGGGCACGCATTCCTGAAAGTGCCAGGCTCTCTCACTCTGCGTACTCTGCTGAGGACGCTCCTGTCTAGGAGAAAGTGTCTGCACTGGGTGCCATCAAAGCTTTCTGTTCCCTAGCCCTTAAATATAATAGCAACCTGTATTTGCATGTATAATATTATGTTCGAGTTATTTATAAATAGATTTGCCTTCCCCATCTCCAAATATAAACTCAGCATGGGAAGAAATATTGTCTTGCTCATCATTTTTCTTTTTCTTTTCTTTTGTTTCTTTTTAACTTGGAAACACAGGTTTTATTGAGCACAGAAGACAAACAAGAAAAAATACTTAAGAGTAGAGGACTTTTCTCATGAGAGAAGGAAAAAAGACCCCAACTACCTCTAGAGGTTGAGCTTATATCTGTTTGTAGTTTCTATAGAAAACTGCTGGTATGAAGAAACAGAAAGTAAAAAAAAAAAAAAAAAAGGTTGAAATTAACGAAACCTTCCTAGGTATATTTTGTGGCCTGGCATTTTCCCTTGTGATGGGCAAATGCTCAGTATGGGTGAATAGCTATTAATCAATCTGTGCAGGAATTTTCTGTGTCTGGAGGCACTTCATGATCTGCTGCATCTCTGGTCCACCGACTCCCATGTCAGGCAGCATACAGCAGGCTCCTGACTTCACTTTGTTTGACTTTAGTTGATTGGTGCATTTCTTATGCCCCTCTGCTATATTAGCAGTGCCTTAAAATGAACTCAGTAATATCACTGATGTCTCTGTAAATTATCTCCACCTCATGCAAAAAATAAACTTGCTCATAATATAATTCCCTTCATCTCTAACCTAAGGTCTGGACAGTCAATAATAAAGAGAACAGAGCTGTCTGAGATGTGGTAGGAACCTAAAAGATGGCCACATTCCGTGAAGGAAATTGAGGTTATTCCTCCTTCAACGGAATAAGCAACTAAAACACGCTTCATTGAGAAAGAGAAAGACAGTCAGTCAATAACAGCCTCACAATTTGAAGGGTTCACAAAGCAACCACAGAAGAATTCTGTTTGTGGAAACTCAGATAAAATTTTCTGCTGGGTTTTAAGATGAGTAAATGCACTCTATGAAGGCCAGCTTTGAAAAATGAGACGCTTAGTCCAGTGATTATTTGTTCAGGACAGAGCTAGGAAGGAATGCAAATAAAACAGAGTGAACTCCAGAATATTTTGGAAGATAAAAACAAAATGGAGGGGTCCTGTGTGTTGTATGCCAGTCCAGTATATACATAAAATGTAAATTTTTCAGCTTTTATATATATATTTTCTTAACTGAATTTGATCATGAAACTTCACTATCAACCTTACAATATACATCCTTCATTTTGGACATGTTTTAAAAGTACTTATTCTTTATTCAAGTTTTTGTTAAAAGTTTGTTGAAAATTTTCTCATTTCAAATTGATATATTCCTATGAGCACTTGGAATGGTGGAAATAGGCCAAATGTCAGGGTAAGGTGAAGATAATAAATTAGGAGAATACATGTAACACATGCAGTGTATGTAGAGAGCAGAGCTAAAAAGAACCTTAGACGTCTGAATTCCTTCCTTTACAGTTGAGGGAACTGAAGCGTAGATGTAGAGTTTTAACCAGAGTCAGTATCCCCATTGTCCAACACATGACTTCCAAAGTTGGTAAATCTGCACAGACTCATAATCTGCAAATGTATGAATTTGTAGGCAGTATTTGTGAAATATATTATGAATGTTCTTTACTCATGGATGGTCTTGAAACTGAAAAGAAGAGATAGTAATTCCAGAAGTGTGCCAAATGAGGTTAGGAGAGAGATCAGCAATGAACCAGGAGGGCTTGGCTTCAGCCATTGGGTTTGGAACAGTTAGTAAGATTTGTGTTGGGAGTTTCCAATGAACCACATGTATGCAAAAATTTAGCAATAGAAAACTGCTTGAACGAGAAGATGGGAAGAGAAACACATGTTACAAAAAAGGTTCAAATCACCAAGGGAGAAAAAGAAGACAAGAAAAACCTCACTTCCCAAAAGAGTTTACCATACCCAACCAATTAGGCTCTCTTCCAAGAAACTTGGAATTGGAAATAAGTGATTTCTGCCTCAATATCTGTCTGTTTCTCTTGCACAGAGGAAATATAAACATGGAAACTGGGGGCAACCCCTTTATGCTATTAGGAAAGTTTAAAAAAATGGGATGACAATCATGGAAATTGAAAACTTAGTGGTAGAAAATGATAAAGATGCACAAGAAGCAGAATGAAGAGCAGTAGAAGGGGGAGGAAGACAAAAAAAAAAAGGATGAGAAAGAGGGAGAAAGAGAGAAGTAATTGTGGTTTAGAAATTAGTACATGTGAGAGAGAATATATATGCATAGTTGTTAAGAATATAGGTTCAGAATTTAGAAAGAACTTGGTTGAAATCTCAGACTTCATCACTTACTAATTTTGAGATCTTAAATTAAATAATATTAATGAGCACCAGTCATATTGTCCTAGCATTCTGAATAATAGATATATTACAATGTAGGCACATATTCCATGTACAGCTTTTATTATATTTCTGGCATACAGTAAGTACTAAATAAATGTTAAAAACAAAAGTAAATAAAAATGAAAGGGCAGAGTCATGAGGAGTTAGATCAAGTCAGACCTGCTTAATCAGCAAGAAGCATATATGTCAGGGGAGGACAGTGATGGGAGGGAAATGGTCAAGAGCACTAAACATCTTGACGGGAACTTTTTAAAGAGAGAACTAGAGAAATAATAGAACAAAATTTTAATTCATTCATAGTTTTTCTAAGAATAACATTGTATTCTATTTCTCTAAGTTAAATAAAAAGTTAAACTATTCTTTAGTTTTTAAAAATATGACAATCCTTTTAAATTTGCTTAGCTTGACATTTGATATAATTATTCCACTGCTATTCTATCTCTCTGTTTACAAGTCAACAAATACTCTGCTCATACTAAAATATTTAGTGATTTGGTCATTTTCTTCCTTATTATTCAACTGAAGAAGAGAGGGGCCTCAATTCGAATTTTATTTCCTACCTCCTCATTGAGTAAAATAGGAAAAAAAAAAATGATGGTTTAGCACCACTGTGCATGAGCAGTTATGACCAGATTAGACTTCATTGCCCATAGATTCTTATTGCTCCCTCTTTCACTGCCACCGGTATTTGAAAATTAAAATAGCAGAGAACTACAGTAAAAAAATAACACTTGGCTTGGATAAAATAACTGAAGTTGAGATTGTGGATACTGCACAATCAACTTTGGTACAGCTAAGTTGTGTATACATGTGTGCACATGTGTATCCATGCGCACACATACATGCGCACACATACACACACCTGTTTCTAAGTTTTCTAAGAGAAGTGACTTGGTTGTGAAAAAGAGATGCTAGCAGCAGAAATCAGCTATTCAATTGCAAGAAAATTTCTACAGCTTGCACATATAACCAACACTGAAGGGTGCTCCTGTAGACTCAGTAACTTACTGGCAATCAGTAAGTGTAGGGAGCTACCCCAGTTCTGGGTGACTATTCCCATATTTTGAGGAACACAGATTTTTGTTTTGGGAGAAAGCATTCAAAGATGATCCTTCTGTACATGATTTGCCTGGATCTCTTTTTCAGATGTCGTGAAAGAATTAGTAGCAATATTCTAACTCATAAAATACAATATAAGAAAGCATACAAACTGTAAGCTATAAAATTATTTTGTTAAATATAACTCTTCTTTAATGGCTCATGGCATCTAGGAGGTAATAGAGAGACCAAACTAGATCAACGTGCTCGAGGAGTAAAGGAGTGTTCAGGAACTATTATCCCCACAGCACGACACCACAGTCACCACATTACTGTGTCATCAGTCCCATGAGAAACAGATTTATCATGTCATCTTTCATGGCTAAGTACAAAGAATGTGGCCTTTGGAATTATGACCTTGAGCAACTTGATAAAAATGTAATTTTCTGATTTGCCAAGTGGGAATAATGAATACAGGCTAGTGTATTGTGAAGAATGACGTAAACTAATTGTTAAAGTCTTTTGAACTATATCTGGTACATAGTGGGTACTAATTACATTTTAGTTCTTTTTTCTGCTACCCTATTTTAAGGTCATATTAAATACATCTAGATCCTAAATAGTTAGTTACAGAATCATTTTGAAAATCATTTATTGTGTTAATTCCTCAAATATATGCCTGAAAGCATACAACGCAGACTAAACATATTGTCCAATATCATTAATATCTAAAAATTACACTCAATCTATGTATAAATTACAATTTTACTATGATCTCAAATTATAATTAAACTTTTAGTATGATATATCATCAAAAGAAAATTTAAGGACAAACATCCAAGCAAGAGTTTAATGTTTGGCTACACATACACATATTATTGCTCTACTATGAACTACTATTCCAAATCAGAACTTTGATGTTAACTACCACTGTTTCACTGGAATTTTCAGATCGTTGTATCACATATTTTAGGAAGTTTGACTATGCTTTCTGTCTAAATTGTAGATCACAGAGTAATACTGGGCATGGCGTGCTAGCTCTATGTGGACAGATTCTGACTTACATCCTGCCCACGTTCCTACAACATCCATGTAATTTTGATAGGGAGGATCCAAATTGAGCATCTAAACTAAGTTGCAGGACTGTCTTGAGTAAGGATAACTTCCTCCTAACAGATGTGCCTGAAAGTTTATGACTCTTCTCTAATTATGATCTAACTCTCTTGGTTCCTTTTTTCTTATTGAGCTTTAGCCAACAACACCATCGTATCACATTACAAAGAATGCAATTAGATTTTCAAAATGTAGGATGGGGCTTGACAGCCTGTAGACATCAGCACAGGGTGATTAAATAGGAGAATGTACATGTTGTTGATAATGTGAAAATTTTATATGGGTATTTCTATCTTTATAGCTTTGAAATTTCACCTGTCATTATTTATTGAAAGTTAGTTAAATTATTTCATGAATGTGCCTGATAATGATGGAAATAGATGTATTTCATGCATGATTTTATTCTAGCACCAGTCTCATTAGAATTTAACTATATACTAATCAGAATCAATTTAGATAGCTTATTTTAGCATGTGAATTTTTTAAAAAATGACCTTATCTTTAAAAATTCCATATTCTATAAGGACAAAAACATTTCATAAGTTGTTTCACAAAGCATCTGAAACATAATGTTTTTCAGAGCAAGTGCAAATATGAATGAGAATAGAACAAGAATAGAGTTGCAGGAAGGTAGCAGTGTCTGAGGATAGTTGCAGCATAAAGGGGTAAATTAGAACAGTGCTGTGCAACTGAAATAAGTTCTTAAAGATTAAGGTGGTTAAAACAAAAAAGAACAGAAGACACAATGGGTGCCATAATTTTCATTGTTCATGATTATCTCTGTCATTATATGCATGATGACATTCTATCCTGAAACCTGATATATGTATATATTCATTCTAGATTATTTGATCCCAATGAAGTCAGAAGCAAAATTATAAAATCAGAGTGAAGATAAAACAAGAAAAAGACTCAGGAATCGAAATAACAAAGGAAAAGGGTCACTTGCTTCTGGCCCAATCCAAATCTGCCTCTATGAAATCCAGAACAGTTCTTCGAAAGGTGGCTTTGCTATGGTGTCAGTGTCATTTTAAGTGAAACAGATTCAGGCTTTGACATTCTTAAAAGAGGACCCCAGCCACATGGTCCTGGATGAGCTACTTTGTTTCTCCAGGCTCCGGGTTCTGCAAGAGACTCAGTGCCTCTTTAAAGCACTTCAGGCTCTAGCGACTAAGAATTTAATTATTCCCCTTTTTTCCATGTTGTTATCATTTCTGCTTTTCAAGATCAGCATTATCTATTGAGAGCACACTGAAACACACATTCTGAATGGAACAAACATAAAACTCTAACCAGGAACAACACATTTCCAGCGTAAGAGTTTGCCCTGCAGTAATGCAATTCCAAATATTTATTTTCAGACCTTGAATTTTCACTCTCTGGGAAAAATAACTGTGTTCGCAATATATAAAAGAAAATATTTCTGTTAAGTAATTTCAAAATTCAGAGAAAGTCATTGCTTGGTTCTTCAGTTAACAGTAATCACCAGTCATCTATAAGGAATAACACCATCAACTCAAAGAAACACGAGGGTAACCTGGGGGAATTTGTGATTGCAGATATTTTCAAAAATAGAGACACTAAATGCAGAATCCTACTTTTGCAATTCCTACATTTGCTTCCTATTTAGAGAAATGCTCCCTGTTTTTTCCCTTCCTGAACGAATGAGACTGGAAAACTAACAGACTTCCATGTCCCAATTCTGCTTCTGATACTTCTACTTATTTATTTTTCAGCTCTCACCTTGTATGTAATTTATAATTTATGCCAGTAGTTACCTACCCTCATGGATACATCACAAAGATTAATGAGTGTTGTTTTTAAAGTTACATTTTCATTATTTTCTTTCTGCATGGTGGGAGGTTGGCCTTGTATCTATGGAACATCTATAAATGTTGCATTTAGGAAAGGAAGGATTTTGTGCGTTGAAACATTTTTATTAACTGTTGGGTGACAATGTCCCAAAAATACTTGGCATATTCCATCTCTATCCTTTTTGCAAAAGAGAAGTATACATTTTAAAAATGAAGTGTCTAGTCCTGGCTGGTGTGGCTCAGTGGATTGAGTGCTGGCCTGCAAATCAAAGTGTTTCTGGCTTGATGCCCCAGTCAGGGCACATGCCTGGGTTGCAGGCCAGGTCCCCAGTATTGAGGAGCACATGAAGCAAACATACATTGATGTTTCTCTCCCACTCTCTCTCCCTCCCTTCCCCTCTTGAAAAATAAATAAAATCTTTTAAAATATCTTTAAAAAATGAAGTTTCTTTATGCAAGTTATATAATTGAGTGTGTGTGTGTGTGTGTAAAATTTCACAAAGCTCCAAAAAAGAAACCCATCATTCTAAGCAATTAAATGCTGAAATAACTCCCTCACAGTGTTGTGTGACTTAGACCTGTTCTAGAAAAGCAAAAATAAAATTACAAACCAATTTTAAAAAAAGACTGAAAATGCTCGTTTCTTCTCTCAATTATTCATTCATTCAAGACCCCAGGAATGTTTACTGGGTGCCTGTGTTATGGTTCCTGTGTTTCTGTCCAGGTGTTCCATTTCCTTGGTCTCTTAAATTTCTTATTACAATGCTTATTTCCTGATTTCTGGTTCAATCTTGCATTACACATCTTTACTACTCAAAACACTTGAGGCTCTTGGTAAGAGTGGGAATGAAGCTTTTACTTTAATTTCTCTCCGTCATATTCTGTACAAAGGAAAATGTTCCAAATATTCTGTCATTAGCTTTACTGAGGCTCTAATTTTTAGCTGGGAACACTGCCTCTAACCTCAAATATTTCTTAGCCTTTCTCGCAGCTAGTTATGACCGTGAGTAAGTGCTAGCTGGTAAAACATTTATGGAAAAGTTATAAGATATGGGCAGGAAGATTCTTTAAAAGGAAAGGAATTACAAACACTTCTTCTATTCGCTCTTTAGATTATTATTGTATGTGTAAAATTTTAAGATCCATGATGGACTATTTGCAGTCTTCCTTGTATGTGGGGGAATAAGAGAGGAGAAGCCTGCTTCTCTGACAGCAGCCCTTGACTGTCTACAATTTGGGTCTTTTTCTGTGAGACAGAAATACAGTTTTGCTTTGATTAAGGTACTATTTTTGGATTTTTTGCTTGGTCATAACAAAATGCATATAATTCAAATTAGGACCACCTAATAAATTATTAGCATGTGTTATGGATCTGAATAAAAACATCCTGAGTATTTGATTTCAATGTTTAGGACTGAGAACACAGGACTTAATCCCACTAGTATATCCACGCCCAAGATAGATGCTATTCTTATAATAAAATGCTATACCTAATATTTTGTGATCATTTATTTTGTAGTGATTTTAAAATCAATAGATATTCATAAAATTAGAAACCATAAAGAATTATCAATATTACAATGGATTAAATAATATGTAATAAAGTACAAACAAAAATTATACCAATGAAACTTTCAAGAGGGAAACTCTGTATCTTTTTTACTTGAGACAGAAGAAAGACTACCACTGTCCATCCTACTCAGAATCTGGATTTTGCCCAGTTGGCATGATTGGAATGATTTTTGTCAAAATATTTCCACTCTTGATATTATTTTTAAATGAATCATATACTCATTTGATACATATTTATTTAGTACCTACTATGTGTTATATACAATGTTAAGTACTATCTAGAGATATAAAGAGAATCTATATAGTATATACCATTATGGAGTTTCAATCTAGTACAATATATTAAACAGCCAAAATCATTTTAATACATGTATCTGCTTTCCTTTAAACATAATGCATGACACTCATAAAGTTATCAAATTCACTTGTTCTATCTGCCCAATGCATCTAGCAATATTAAGCAATATTAAGCAATTATCTAGCAATAATATAAGGGCAGATTGTGTTGGGACTTTTTTCAAGGAATTATCTCTCTGAAGGAAACAGAATATCAGATTAGGGTACCAGATATTATTACTAATATACCAATGGCATGGATACTATCATGAAAAAAGCACGTATTTGACCATAACCCTAGCTGTCTCAGTGATGCTGTCATTCATCTCCTGTCTCCCTTATCTTACACACAAAAGCTACTAAGCCAGCACAGGCAACAGGCCAGTCATAGATGGTACTGTTTACATAGATTCTTTCAGATTTCATTTCATTAGAAGTCGAAAAACTATCCTCATAAAAGTATATTTACTACCTGTGGCTCTGTCCTCAGGGGAGCTAATGAAATCCTGTTAAACTGCTAGAGTGGTAGAGTCATTAAATCCTTAAACTTCGAACAAGTCTGAGCCCAGGTTTGCAGATTATAGAGACATGAGTTTCGATAGGAAAGTAGAGTTATCACAAGCAAAGATAAAGCAAAGGTGCTCTGTGCTCCGAGAGAGGGACTGGAAGGGAACACTGATGTTCTAGTGCTGATATCTCTCTTAGGCTGCCTTATTTAAATCCTTGGGACAACAGAAGGTTGTTGGCAGATTAATGCGCAAATTTAAGGCTAACACTGACATTATGCATATGCAAAACTATCAACCATTTAGTATGATTTGAGGTACCAGGACTACTTCCTGTGTCCAGGGGGCAGTGTCTGAAATCCCATCATTAGAACCAATTCATTTAGAGTAAGTATGAGCTCTTCCTGGGGTCCTTTCTTTCCCCTTAATACAATAATTCCAAGGGAAGGATAGCACAATTTTCTCCAGGCTCTGCACTCATGAATATCAACATACATATGGATTCATGCTAGAAGAGAAGCAGAAGGTATCATTAAAAATAGAAAAATGAAGCAGGAAAATATCATGTACCAAAACAAATTGCACTTCAATGCCAACAGATCACTCCTACCAGATTAAATTTATTTTCTCACTGATTTAACTGAAATCTTATTTTAATTAGAACTATGCAGCCTCATTTTAATAGTAACATATCTGTTTTAGAAAATACTTTAATCCTCAAAAAAGTCAGCACTGACTCTTTGCAAAGATTGCAGTTCAAGAACAGAAGCAATTTAATCCAACTCTCCTTTCATTGAACCATTCCAGGGAAATTAAGAACAGAGAAAAAGGAAGTGATTCAAGTCCACATCACGAGAGTACAGCCCTGGGCAGTTTTGTGGAGGAAACCCTAAAGAAATAGATTGGGTCCTGGACCTAACGTTCACTTCCCTCTCTTGGAACTGTGAGATGGTTGTTACCTAGTTTCTTGAGCCTTAGTTTTTTTTTCAACCACAAAAGGGGACATTTATACTTCACTGCACTGTTGTAATAGAATTGAAAATGGCTATGTACATAAAGCATAAAGCACAGTTCTTGACTGATAGTAGTATTTGGTGAATGTTGATTGCTAAAACATTATCATTCTACTACAGAGCAAGAGAGCAGATAAGTTATAACACAGCTGATAATAAGAGAGTGGCCAACTGAGAAACAAAAGGGTCAGCTAGCTTTGGAAACGTAGTCCCAGTATTAGTAACAGAGGTTGGGTACAAATTTGATATATTTTTCAGATCCTGTAGGCAAATTGTACATTTAGTTGCCTGTTGTTAGAGCAAAATACTGACAATCTGACATGAGATAATTCTAGTTATTACTCAATTCTCCTTGCCTACCAGAAAGAAACATGAAAACATAAGACGTAAGTGTTCTGACACTTTTTAGTGCCTTGCAAACTTTATGTGTACAAGAAATACCTGGGTTTCTTAGGTTTCAGATTCAAAATGATCAGATTTGGGATAGAGCCTAAGAAACTGCTTTTCTAAAATTTCCTAATTGGTGCCAATGTGGGGCTGCAGATTTAGTACATATAGATACATGTAGCCCAGTTAATCTGAATTTGAGATAAGTAATAAATGCTTTTTTTGTATAAGTATGTCCCAAATATTTTACCCCCATACTAAAACAAATGTCACTTTTTTATTCAAAATTAAAATTTCACCATATGTCCTATATTTTATCTAGCATCCCTATGCCAGTGTTGCTGGTCAGCAGACCACGCATTGAGTAGAAAGACTTTCAGTCTTAAAATTGATGTCACTATGTGCCAGAACTGATATAGAATATCAGTGTATTATTTAACCATTTAGAACAGCAGGGCCATTAACAATTCCTTTCTAATCACACACATTTGCAGCTTCTGGAACAAAAAGCTCACAGGACCTGACTTGGTAACTGTCATGACGCAGAGGATTTAAACTGCAATACAGGGTCGGGTGGGGCAGAGGCTTTGAGAACAGCCCCGCTCCTGTCTGTTGACTGTCCCTCTTCAATTCAAGTGGCAGAAAAGTGTCCAGTAAGGCCACGAGTATAGAACTCAATAATCGTTTCCGGAATATATTTCTTTCCAAGTAAAAGCTAACAAACATATCAGAAAATGCAGGTTGGTATACAGTTTATCTCATATATCAAATCCTTTGAAGTGAGTTTTAATCTGTATTAGGAAACTGGAGGATGGAAGTAGTAACAAGAGGATTTCTTCACCTGCCCTCCCGCCAAATAAAAACTAACATCCAAAAAACAGTTTGTTTTATCTGTTATTTGAGGATGCTAGTTTTTGTGTGTGCATCTGTATCTGTGTGTATTTCAACATCTGTGTTAAAAATTCTTATCTATCGAATATATTTATATTTTCAATAGAGATAATACTGCAAAATGAAAGCTCATGAAAGGGCCTTAGTGAGTTTTTAGGTTGGATATTATAACATACAAATTTCAGTAGTTGAGTATATACTCTGATATAAATGATTTCAATTCTCTTTGAGCCATACAGTTGCTAGATAAATGATAAGCAGAATTAAATCAGTTGAAATTTAATATTTTTAAACTATTCTCATAATGAAGAGTAAGGAATAGATTGTAACTGAACACGTATAATGATTTTGCACAGTGGTGTAAAATAAAAATTCCCCATGTGTTTGTGAACTCTGAAAATGCAATAATTCAATAAAACTGAATGAAAGAGGAAAAATGTGGGAGAGAATTAAAATGAGGGAGAGTGCAAGAGAGAGAGCAAGAAATGAGAAGGTCAGAGGAAAAAGACAGTGGGAGACAGATATTATTAGCTATTGACATTTAAACTGAAATCTTGTTATGTTTTCCACAGAATACTTACCAGGATTTAGGTAAATACTATCTAGTAGCCTTTAGACATAAAAAAAAAAAATTAAGAAAATTGTTTCCAAGAACTTCTCCCCTTTGAATGAATTGTCTTTGACAGATGCAGCAAGATCTAATCATTTCATTTTCTTCTTTTAACTGAAACATTAGAGGACTTTTTTCCAATGGATACAAAGTGTGTTTACAGTAAGGAGAGGAAGGTCCCGTTTATTATTGTCCCACTTATGGAGATAAAACAGAACAAAAATAATACATAATTCTTCCAGCAATAGATTATATATTAAGATGGTAAAGAATATAATTGGATTTTTTTATTTCAGATTTTTCCACCATGCTAATCTTAAATAGGAAAGTCATCAGTCTTTTGTTTAAGGGCATGAGAAAGGGTAGAGGTGGCTAAATGGATTATATAAAATTTTTATTTACACTTGCCAAAATTATAAGTCATATGATTTGATTCATCCTGATACCTCTTTTATTTTAATGCACATACATAATTTAAAGATTGTGGTTTCACAGCAGCATAGGACTGAATCTGTATTTACTAGGAAGAGCAACATTCAGTTGATTCTTTAATATGCTCTCCTGAAACTGACTACTGAACAATAGGTTATAATGTCACTATATTTTATAAAAAATAATTTGGAATTGCAGGAAATATATTTCTGTTTAAGTTTTTTTTTTTTTAAAGAATCCTTTCTTTTTTAAAGATTTTATTTATTTATTTTGAGAGAGAGGGGAAGGGTGAGAGAAAGTGAGGGAGAGAAACATCAATGTGTTGTTGCTTCTCATACAATCCCTACTGGGAACCTGGCCTGCAACCCAGGCATGTGCCCTGACTAGGGATCAAACCAGCAACCTTTAGGTTCACAGGTCAGCGCTCAATCCATTGAGCCACACCAGCCAGGGCTACTTCCGTTAAGTTTTAACCAACAAGTTTTGATGTCTAGATTCTGAGCTGAAATGTTTGAGGAATACAAAATGAATAGGTCACAAGGTTTCAGGTGAACGTGCATTGGCAAAGTGTATGGTGCAAAACTGAATACAGTAGCAACAAACAAAAGTAATGACTTTTGGTCATTTTTTAAATGAACTTTTGTGAAATAACATTTGATTGCACCCTCCTTATAAAATTTTCAATGCAAAGAATAAAACAGTCATGTGACTATTTTAGCAACTGCATAAGGCTAAGTGTATATTACATGACCTGTCTTGCACAAAGTATGTACCCAATAAATACTAGTCGTAACTTTAATTTATATGAATATTCTTGATTCTTTGTGAAAAATAAATCACTTGGGTCTTCTTTTCAAATATATCTCAGTACCTAGCTTGCTGCAAGTATTCTATCTCATGTATAACCATATAGTAAAAATAAATCACTTCAAATTATATTTCTCTTGGTTGAATAACAAGGTAAATATATTCACAGTAAAAATCAAATAAATATGCAAACAAGCACTCACTGGCTACAATGAATATACAAGAGCTTTAAATCTTTCCTTGTAAGTATAAAATCAGATCTGAAGATGAAAAGACACACACAGAAGACACAGTGAGTCTGCTGCTGGTATAATACTCTAAGAATCACAAATCACCAATTCAAAAGAACTTATGCACCGCTGTGTTCACAGGGACTCTGTTTACAATGGCCAAGTGCTGGAAACAGCCTAAGTGCCCATCAGTAGATGAGTGGATCAAAGAACTGTGGTACATTTATACAATGGAATACTACATAGCAGAAAGAAAGAAGGAACTCCTACCTTTTGTAACAGCCTGGATGCAACTAGAGAATATTATGTTAAGTGAAATAAGCCAGGCAATGAAAGACAAATACCATATGATCTCACCTATAAAAGAAATCTAATGAACAAAATAAACTAACAAATGAAAAAGAACCACAGGCACAGAAACATGGAACAGACTGAAAGTGACCAGAAGAGAGGAGGTGGGGGATAATGGTGGAAAGAAGGGGAAAGGACTAGACAAAGAACTTGTATGAATGACCCAAGGACATGGACAACAGTGTGGGAACTGACTGT
The DNA here is from genome assembly GCA_004027475.1 of Anoura caudifer. Taxonomy (NCBI): domain Eukaryota; kingdom Metazoa; phylum Chordata; class Mammalia; order Chiroptera; family Phyllostomidae; genus Anoura; species Anoura caudifer. The sequence continues at coordinate 12,112 of PVKU01009840.1, read as the reverse complement.
GGGAGCAGGGGGTGGGATGGGCAGAGGAAGGCAATGGGAGAAAATTGGGACAACTGTAATAAAACAACAATAAAAATGACAATAAAAAATAAAGATAAGAATGTCAAAAAATGTTGGATAGCTTAAAGTTACTCCACACACACAATATGCAGCCTATCAACTCTGACATCACAGATGTTACATGGAGTAAAATTCCTTTCTGCCATTGTCAACCCAGATCACCATCTAATTTGTAACTTACACTGAAATGATGCAGAATGAATTTTTTTGCCTCAGCTCCTTGGCTTTTTGCACAATTGGCAATGTTTAGAGATGTCAGACATTTGGGCTCTAATGTGATAATGTTGCATTTTTCTGAACAGAGATTAACATAAAAATGGTAATTTCAAACAAGAATGATTGCAAAATAAGTCCCCAAAAATACTATGTAATTTTTTTCTTTAAAAATATGTCTAAGTCTAGCAAATATAATTGTTCCCAGGGTTGTTTAAAAAAATTCTAGATGTCATATAGTTGGGGCCCTAGAGTATGTAGTTTTTTTACAGATTGGCTTCTTCACTTAGTAATATGCATTTCCATTTTCTCCATGTTGTTCAATGGCTTGATAGCTCTTTCAGTGCTGAATAAAATTCTATTGTCTAGAGGTGGCATAACGATTTATCTATTGTAGGACATATTGGTTGCTTCCAAGTTTTAGCACTTACGAACTTGTGATAGTAAGAGTATATATATGACAGCATGGATGGACCTGGAGATTACTATACTAAACAAAATGAGCCAGTTAGAGGAAGACATATACCATATGATCTCACTTATATGTGGAATCTAATGAACAAAATAAACTGATACACAAAATAGAAACAGAGGCATGGATACATGGGACAGACTGACTGCTGTCAGAGGGGAAGGGGTGGGAGGCGACTGGAAGAGATTAACCACAGAACATATAATATATACATATATGCATAGCCCATGGACACAGATGGCAATGTGGTGAAGGTCAAGGTGGGGGGCAGGGGCTAGCTGGACAGGGGGGAAGACGGGGGCAAATGAGGGACATCTCTAATAGTGTCAACAATAAAAAAAGAAAAATGAAAGAAAGTATATGAACTTCTAAATCCAAACAATGTATACAACTAAAGAACATTCAAATTTCTGTTGTGAGGTATCCATATGCAATAATCAACCAAACACCCCTTATATTGAAGGATTTGTATACCTCTCTAGCTTCAGCATTTTTAAAGAAAAGGAAGGCAACCCGTGTTTCTGAGTGATCCCCTAAAGACAAACAGGGTCACTGGGAAGGGTGTTAACTCACTGAGGACCTACAGAGGAGAGGCCAAAGACAAATAACCTCTTATCACAGTTCCAGTACAGAGAAAAATAACCAGAAAATGGCCTACATTTGAGAAATACGTATATATTTTAATACTATAATATAATGGACCAAACTTTTATATAATGTCTTATCCTTTTACTAGAATAATAAATGACTGTTCTACTCTATGAGAACTGTTAACTCCCTGGTTCCTGCTTGATAGGCAGAATGGTTAAGGACTGTTTTTACATTGTTAAACAGAGGACTACGTACATGATGCAAACACTCACAGAACTATGCACTCAGCATTGTAAGTTAAAAACATGATTTCAAGATGTATAGCTTATAAATGAATTTTTGGAGGGATGACTATCTCGTGTAAGTCTAACAAGTCAGCTGCAGGAAGTATAGCATTTACAATACATCCTTATAAATAGAAGACACACTTCTATTTACTTTCTGTAATTTACCTCTTCCTTTATGAATAAGAAAAAAAGAGGTTTTTAAAATAATTTTTAAAAAGCTTACTATATCATAAGCTTCAAGTTGGTGAGTTCTCAAAGGGAAAAAAAAACTTTAACTAGAGACTAAGAAACAGTGTTGATTAAACTGATGCAGAAAGGTATTCTTCCTACCAAAAATATAGAAATTGATGAATAAGATGTAGCAGTTAATACAAACAAATAACCCACTCTGTGACTTTGGCAATTCTGCTCTATCTGTCTAAAGTTATCTCAGCATACAAATTTTTATAAATCTAGTAGTAATGATTAATACTATTGAGCAGTTAGCAATGTCTCTATGTGACAAAGCATATATGAAAAATGAAAAATTCCTCATAATGTTTGGATTTCTAGTTTTTTCTAAGGTTGATTCATATTCTAGTCTTTAGATCATCTAAGATAATCAGGTATTTATAACAGATTTCCATTTAATTAAACCTTTACAAGATTGTTTCTCACTAATTACATCTAAGAGTTAAAACTAATACAAATCAACATGTGTAAGGTGAAATAAAATGCATATTTATTTTTAATACAGTAATAAGGCATATTTTCTCCTCAATCTGATTTTTATAGTTGATGAAAAGCAGTACTATTGTGATTTTATTAGAAAATTTGTTGAAAATATGACATTGAGATTTTGAATCGGGGAAAAAATTAACAAATAGATCTGAAAGCTGTGTAAAATTTGTAAATTTTCTCACAAAGTGTTGTTCACTGTACCAGACTTATGTAAACTATAGGCATGTCATTTCGAGCTAATGATGCATGTGACATGTTACAAAATAGTTAATGACTTTGAAATAATTAAAATTAAAATACCTTTCTAGAAGGAAATAGCACTGAACCATTTTCTTAAGAATTAAACTGTGAGCTCATTCCAGGTGAGCCCTATTAAAGGCATGAATTATGAATTATTTCATAACAAAAAAACTGGTTTAGTGTTGTTTGAAGACTTAAAGACAGAGATGGCTTTTCAGGTATTACGTTCCTCCTATTAAAAAAATGGGATTATTTATAGTGTGTCCTTAGAGTAGGCTGCCATTCTAACTAATGTACCTGAAATTCCAGCCATTTGTATAACTATCATTATGATATCTGCCATACCATTTGTCATATTGTTCTACTATTTAGTTCCTACATGTGCATCAACTCACTTTATTTATATGGAGTTTATTTGTATTACTTTTAAAAGGATGTAATGTGTCAATGTAGAAATCATTGATTTGGATATATGTAGTGTATATTTAACTATGTATGTTGTATAACATATATTTCATTATTTAAAACTACTTAGTTATTTATATTAAAAATTCCAAGTACTGAAATATCAAAACAACTCATGTTTGACCATTGGTATATGTACAACATTTCATAAAACACAGCAATACTCGCTAGAATTTAATACACATAAAAACAAAAGGTCTTAAGAATATGCAACACTAAGATTATATAGCAGTATATATTTGGTAAATTTTGTGAGCCATAGTTGTTGAGCTCCAGAAGTATAACCAGAGGAGGACATCTCTGGCTGGACAGCTCAGTTGGTTAGAGCATCATCTCCATACACCAAGGTTGTAGGTTTGATTCCCAGTCAGGGCACATAATAAGAATCAACCAATCAATGCATAAGTGAGTGGAACAACAAATTGATTATTTCTTTTTCTTTCTCTGTCTCTCTCTCTTTCCTTTCCTCTTTCTCTCTAAAACCAATAAATAAAAAGTAAAAAAAAAAAGACTAGATTATGAGAGTATTGGTAACAGAATTTATGATATAGTCATAGTACATATCACGATTTGTAAACCATGTATCTGATAAGGAACTAATATCCAAAATATATAAACAACACATACAACTCAATAACAAAAAATACAATTAACAAATGAACAATGGGACTGAAGAGACATTTTTTCACAGAAGACACAAAAATGGTTAACAGGCACATGAAAAGATGCCCAAGACCACTAATTACCAGGGAAATGAAAATCAAAACAAAATGAGATATCACCTGATACATGTTAAGATGCTTTTATCAGAAAGATAAGAAATAATAAATGTTGCTGAGGACATGGAGAGATGTCTCCAGGCCCAACATTACTGTAGCATTGTTCACAATAGCCAAGATATAGAAACAACCTAATTGCATGTCAGTGGATGGATAAATAAAGAAGATGTAGTGCCTATATACAATGGACTATGATTCAGTTACAAGAAAGAAGGAAATCCTTCCTTTTGCAACAACATAGATGCACCTTCAGGGCTTTATGCTGGGTGAAATAAGTCAGACAGAGAAAGACTGTATGATAAAACTTATATATGGAATCCTAAAAAGACAAACTCAAATAAACAGAGAGAGGAGTAGCAGTTACCAGGGTTTGGATGTGGGGGAAATGGATGAAGGTGTTAAAAGGTACAAACTTCCAGTTATATATGGGTACATTCAGGGTACGTGGTGTAAAGCAATGTGACTGTAGTTAACACTACTGTACTGTATAGCTGTAAGTTGCTAGAAACTGGATCTTAAATGTTCTCACCACACACACACAAAAGGTAATTTGATGAATGTGTTAACTAGAAAAAAAATGTAATGATGTGAGGTAACAGATGTGTTATCACACCTTACATGGTAATTCACAATATATACATATATCAAATCATTACCTTATATACCTTAAACTTACTCAATGTTATGTGTCAATGATAGCTCAATGAATTTGGGGGGGGGAGGGGAAGGATACAGCTTTTTATGGTGAATCTGTATCACTACAACAGTTACACCAGTACAGCAAATTAATGTGTCTGAGCTAAACGAGACATGTATCAAGGTATACTGATACAAATACATTCACATCACAGAATTCTTATGAAGTCAAAATTGTTATTAAATTAAAACTGTAAGTTTATTCTGTTCAGTAAATTTGCAGAGCTTTCCCCCCCAATTTTGCCCCATGTTTGAGCCAAATCTTCAAAAGAAAAATACATTCAACCTTTTTTTATCTACAGATATGACAATCTCCTTCTCACCTCAATTCTTTGCATTTGCTCTTTCTGTGTTAAACACTCTCAGAAAACCTTCATACATTTGCCTCTTTTTTATCCTTTCTATTCACCTCAAATGCCCCTCCCTCATAGTGTTGTCCTTTATATGCTATCTAGAGGCACCACATCTTTCACTGATGGTCACTCTGAATTAAGCATCACCCATTACCAGCTCAATGCCTTCATTTATTTTCCTCTTAGCCATTAGCATTTATTTATTGTCTTCTCCCCTCCAAGAGAATGGAAGCCCCATGAGAGGGGGAAGCACACCCCTTTCACTCAGTGCTGTCTGGTACAGCACAGAGCTCGCTGTCAATCATGATTGTTGCATGTAATAAATGATCCATTTTATAGACCCCAGAAAGTTCACGGGGTTAATGTTTACCTTCTCCTTGCAGGCATTTAGCCTTCATAGAAACAAAGTATCTACCAAATGTAATAATAACCTATTTGACCTCCTCTGGGATGAAGTGTTGCACTCTTGTTTCTGTAATAAAGATTATCATTTTTATCCAGGCTAACATAGCCATGTAGATTAATCCACAAAAGTCAAATAGGCTATAAATGGCTAACTTCTGTTACAGACTAAATTGCAACATAAAACCTATTTTACTGCCTCCAAAACATTGTCTCATTTTATAAACTTTGGACAGTGGATCTAAAGATAAAATGAAGGATAATCCAAACTCATTCACACAAAATTCTCAGAATATTCTCTTTATAAGCAGCAAATTGGTATTTGATTTAGTGGTTAAAAGAACTCAAAAGCAATCAAAAGGGCTATCCTCATTTTAATGCTTTGTTTTACTTCACACATCACTTTTTTCCTTTCATATTTGGGTCTACCCTCTTAAACAGTGAAGAGGATAAAATTGCTCTTTTGCTCTTTCTTGTAGTGTGAAGATATGCACTCCAATCAGGAAGGAAAGCTATCAATGTGATGAGAAAATCTCACTGACTTCAAGAGGGGGATAATAAAGCCATATCTTTTAGTAAACAACAGCATTGCAAACTAGACACTTAGAAACTGAGGATACTTTCTTTGTTAAATAATATGTATACTTTCATCTTTACTTTTCTTTTTCTTTTGTTGTTCTTTTCATAACTTGTCTTCAAATATCCTCTGTATTTTTCTGTCTCTCCAAGTCTCAATGTTTTATATTCTATTTCTTCAACAATGGTTTTCAGTTAATCCAGCACTAGCTAAAGTGTTCATATTTATATGTGTTTGTATTTAAATTAAATGTTTGCAAAATTTTTATAGTCAAGATAGTTCATTAAACTGTCAAAGAACTAATTGTGTGCTGTCTCTTGTACTCCTCCATGCATTGCTAGGAGAGGGCGCGTACTTAAACATTTTTCTTGGAATTCCTGAGTCTTTTGTACAGATCCATTATAATGTCTTCTTGGTTCTGTCTCTTGGAACTTTCTGTTTAAATATTAATTTAGTCTGGTATACTCCCCCCTACATGGACCCACTAAACTTGAAGAACAGGAAAGCCTATTCACATGCACTGCAGTGAAAGAAAATGAAAAAATAATGAGCCTTTACTACTTTTTAATTAAGGCTGAACATTTAAATTAGTTACAACATGCTGTCAAAGATCTGCTTCTTAAAGATTTACATCCAACAAGGTCTATTTTTACATGTTTATCTTAGTTCCTAAATGACTCTTCCATAGTCATGCTAATCTTTGACCCAGACTTCTGCCTGGGGATCCCAAACAATTAAAAATCTGGCATTATTATAGCTAGCAAGACACCATTTTATTGTCACCAAAAGATGAGAAGAGTCAAAACTAACAAAATTTAGGCTATCAGGCAATTGTTAATGGCTTACCAAAACCATCTGGCTAATGGCGAAGCTAATGCTTGCTATAGACTATGTTCCCTTAATTAGAACTAAAGTTTACGAAGAGGTACTTTCTGAAGCAGCACTCTCTGGGGAAACATTATAACCCATTTTTCTTGTCATTTAATTGAGAGAGAGACAGGAACACTATCTATAATTTAACCTTTCTGTAACAGAAGTTACATGAACTCAAGCAGACTTGACTGATGTAAGAGAGATACATGAAACTCATCCTAGCATCTGCTGCTGCTGCATCAGAAAATATCAGAAAGAGGCAGAAGGAAGAAGTGGGGTAGAGGCTGAGTTCTGGTATTGCCTGGTGGATCAGACTCAGTTGGAGGAGGTAGGGATAAATGCCTCTAATATCTCCGAAAGAGAAAATGAAGGCACATGTAAAGACCCCCTAATGCTATGGTGTTTGGGGAACTAATTTATATGAAATACATCTGAGACCAAAGACTGCAGGACCAATATGAACTTTATTTTCCCTCAATACTTCAAAACAGGTTGAACGTTCTCTACCTTTTTGCTGAAGGTATATTAATACTGCATTATTACTACAGATTCTTTATGTAGCAGGAGAATGTCTCAGAAACACTGTTTAAACAGTTTGCATTTACAAATTGCTTATCTTCTGGTTGTTTTTAAGCATTTTAATAGCAAGACAAAGAAACCAATGTAATGCAAAATCTTAGAACTCATCAAAATTGTTTGTAAAAGTGTCTTAAAGCAACCTCCAGCATGACGCTGATTAACATTTCGAAAAGCTTTATTGATGCAGTTCAAAACATAGCCCAAGACAATGTTTATGCTTCTATATTGTTGTCAAAAAGATAATATCCTTAATGCATTGACTAACTTTATTGAAAGCCTTTATTCTTAAGGTAACAAATATCTTCTGATACAGCTTATATTAGTTTTTTGTTGCTGCATAACAAATTACCACAAATTTAGTGCATTAGAACAATGCAGCTTGCCCTGGCTGGTGTGGCTCAGTGGACTGAGTGTTGGCCTGCGAAACAAAGGGTGGCTGTTTCAATTTCCTGTCAGGGCACAAGCTTGGGATGCAGTCCAGGCCTCCAGTTGGGGTGTGCCAGAGGCAACCACACATTGACGTTTCTATCCCTCTTTTACTCCCTCCCTGCCCCTCTCTCTAAAAATAAATACAATATTTTATTTTTTTAATTTTATTTTAATTGTTGTTCTTGTATAGTTTTCTGTCTTTTACTCCCATCCCAGCCCACCACCCCAGCCCTCCCCACCTCCCTCCCATTTCCACTCCCCCTAGCTTTTCTCCATGTGTCTTTTATACTTGTTGCTCTAAACCCTTCCCCTTTTCCCTTGAAATTCCCTCCCCTCTCCTCTCTGGTGACTGTCAGCCTGTTCTCAATTTCAGTGTCTTTGGCTATATTATGCTTGTTTGTTTGTTCTGTTGATTAGGTTCCTGTAAAAGGTGAGATCATATGATATTTGTCTTTCACCTCCTGGCTTATTTCGCTTAGCATAATGCTCTCCAGTTCCATCCATGCTGTCGCAAACGGTAGAAGATCCTTCTTTCTTTCTGCTGCATAGAATTCCATTGTGTAAATGTACCATAGTTTTTTGATTCATTCATTTATTGATGGGCACCTAGGTTGCTTACAACACGACTATTGTAAATTGTGCTATGAACATTGGGGTGCATAGGTTCTTTTGGATTGGTGTTTCAGGGTTCCTAGGATATAATCCTAGCAGTGGAATTGCTGGGTCAAAAGGTAGATCCATTTTTAGTTTTCTCAGAAAATTCCATACTGCTTTCCACAGTGGTTGTACCAGTCTGCAATCCCACCAACAGTGCATAGGGTCCCCTTTTCTCCACAACCTCTCCAACACTTGTTGTTTGTTGCTTTGTTTATGATGGCCATTCTGACTGGTGTGAAGTGGTATCTCACTGTGGTTTTAATTTGCATCTCTCTGATAGCTAGGGATACTGAGCATCTTTTCATGTGTCTCTGGATCCTCTGTATGTCGTCCTTTTTGCTCATTTTTTAATTGGGTTGCTTGTCTTCTTAGAATGGGGTCCTGTAAGTTCTTTATATATTTTGGAGATTAAACCCTTGTCTGAGGTATCATTGGCAAATATGTTTTCCCATACAGTTGGTTCTCTTTTTATTTTAATACTGTTTTCTTTAGCCATGCAGAAGCTTTTTATTTTGATGAGAGCCCATTTGTTTATTCTTTCTTTTATGTCCATTGCTTTAGGGGGCATATCAGTAAAAATGTTGCTGCATGAAATGTCTAAGATTTTCCTGCCTATGTTCTCCTCTAGGACTGTAATGGTGTCAGAGCTTATATTTAAATCTTTTATCCACCTTGAATTTATTTTTGCGTACAGTGTAAGTTGGTGTTCAAGTTTCACTTTTTTTGCACGTAGCTGTCCAGTTCTCCCAACACCACTTTTTGAAGAAGCTACTTTTACTCCATTTTATGTTGCTGCCTCCTTTGTCAAATATTAATTGACTGTAGAGATTTGGGTTTATTTCTGGGCTCTCTGTTCTATTCCAATGGTCCAAGTGCCTGTTTTTGTGCCAGTATCAGGCTGCTTTGATTACAGTGGCCTTGTAAATACAGTTTGGTGTCAGATATTGTGATCCCTCCTACTTTGCTTTCTCAAAATTGCTGCAGCTATTTGAGGTCATTTATGGTTCCATATTAATTTTTTAAGTGTTTGTTCTATGTCTGTGAAATGTACCATTGGTACTTTGATAGGTATTGCATTGAATTTGTAAATTGCTTTGGGCAGTATGGACATTTTGATGATATTAATTCTTCCGATCCATGAACACAGTATATGCTTCCATTTGCTTATGTTTTCCTTAATTTCTTTCTTCAGTGTTGTGTAGTTTTCTGCATACAGGTCTTTTACCTCCTTGGTTAGGTTTATTCCTAGGTATTTTATTTTTCCTTTTGCTATATTGAATGGGATTTTTTTTCTTGATTTCTGCTTCTGCTCTTTCATTGTTGGTATACAAAAATACCTTTGATTTCTGGATATTGACTTTGTATCTGGCTGTTTGGCCAAATTCATTTATTAGGTCGAGCAGCTTTTTGGCCGAGTCTATAGGATTTTCTATGTACACTATCATGTCATCTGCAAACAATGATACTTTTGTCTCCCCCCTTCCAATCTGGATGCCTTTTATTTCCTTTTCTTGTCTAATTGCTGTGGCTAAGACTTCCAGTACTATATTGAATAGAAGTGGTGAAAGTGGACAACCTTGTCTTGTTCCTGATCTTAGTGGAAAAGATTTTAGTTTTTGCCCATTGAGTATGATGTTGGCTTTAGGTCTCTCATATATGGCCTTTATTATGCTGAGGAATGCTCCCTCTATCCCCACTTTGCTGAGTGTTTTCATCATAAACAGGTGCTGTACCTTATCAAATGCTTTTTCCACATCTATTCATATAATCATGTGATTTTTCTCTTTGCTTTTTTTTATGTGATGCAGTACATTTACTGATTTGCGAATATTGAACCATCCTTCCATCCTTGGGATGAATCCCACTTGGTTATGGTGTCTGATCCTTTTAAGGTATTGTTGGATATGCTATGCCAATATTTTGTTGAGGATTTTAGTGTCCATGTTCACCAGTGATATTGGCCTGAAGTTTTCTTTCTTTGTTGTGTCCCTATCTGGTTTTGATATTAGGCTGATGCTGGCTTCATAAAAAGAGTTTGGGAGTCTTCCAGCATGTGGGATTTTTTGGAATAGTCTTTGAAGGATAGGGGTTAGCTCTTCCTTAGATGCTTTGTAGAATTCTCCTGTGAAACCATCTGGTCCAGTGTATTTGTGTGTTGAGAGGTTTTTGATTACCGCTTCAATTTCATCTGCTGTTATTGGTTTGTTCAGGCTTTCTGCTTCTTCTTCATTGAGTTTTGGGAGATTATATTTTTCTAGAAACTTGTCCATTTCACATAGGTTTTCAAATTTCTTGGCGTACAGTTCTTCATAGTAATTTCTTACAATCCTTTGTATTTCTGTGGTGTCAGTTGTAATCTCTCCTCTTTCATTTCTGATTGTGTTTATTTGTGTTCTCTCTTTTTTTCTTGATGCGCCTGTTTAAAGGCTTGTCAATTTTGTTTATCTTTTCAAAGAACCAGCTCCTGGATTCATTAATCCTTAGAATTGTGCTTTTAGTCTCTATGTCATTTAATTCTGCTCTGATTTTGGTTATTTCCTTCCTTCTACTTGCTCTGGGCTGTCTTTGTTGTTGTTCCTTGGGTTCTTATAGGCATAGGGTTAAGTTGTTTGTTTGAGATGTTTCTATCTTTTTTAGGTAGGCCTGTATCACTATGAACTTCCCTCTGAGGGCTGCCTTTGCTGTGTCCCATAAGTTTTGGGTCATTGTGAGTTCATTTGCATCTATTTCCAGAAACTTTTTGATTTCCTCCCTAATTTCATTATTGACCCACTCATTGTTTAATAGCATGCTATTCAATCTCCATGATTTTGAGGACTTTAGGTTTTTCCCCTTGGGGTTGGTTTCTAGTTTCAGTCCCTTGTGGTTGGAGAAAATGCTTGGTATGATTTCAATTTTCTTGAATTTGTTGAGGTTTGTTTTGTGTCCTATCATGTGGTATATCTTTGAGAATGTTCCATGTGCATTTGAAAAAATGTGTATTTATTTTCTTTAGGATGAAGGGCTCTATATATATCAGTTAAGTCCATTCCATCTAGAGTGTTGTTCAATGCCACAATATCTTTGTTGATATTTTGTTTCGAAGTTCTGTGCATTTTTGACAGTGGGGTTTTAAAATCTCCTACTATAATTGTGTTGCTGTCAATATCTTTCTTGAAGTCCTCAAAGATTTTCTTGATATAATTAGGTGCTCCTATGTTGGGTGCATATACATTTACAATGTTTATGTCTTCCTGGTGGATTGTTCCTTTGAGTATTATGAAGTGACCTTCTGGGTCTCTCTTTATGGTTCTTCTTTTGAAGTCTATTCTGTCTGATATGAGTATTGCTACCCCAGCTTTTTTTTTTTTTTTTCCCTGTCTATTTGCTTGGAAAATTTGTTTCCAGCCCTTCACTTTGAGTCTGTGTAAGTCTTTTGTCCTGACATGGGTCTCTTGTAGGCAGCATATGTGTGGGTCATGCTTTCTTATACATTCAGCCACTCTATGCCTTTTGATTGGAGTATTTAATCCATTTACATTTAATGTTATTATTGATAGGTACTGATTCATTGCCATTTTCATGCCTGTGTTCCTCCCTCACTCCCTCTCTCTCTCTCTTTTCCTTCCTTTCCTTAAAGCAGTCCCTTTAGCATCTCTTGAAGAACTGGTTTGGCAGAGGTGTATTCTTTTAGACTTCTTTTGTCTGGGAAGCTCCTTATTTGACCTTCTGTCTTGATT